>APFE030694135.1:60598-85223 GCA_000404065.3 Pinus taeda
TTTTAACCCAATATGGGTTCGTTATATGTGTATATATATACACTTAGTAATAAACAATTATAATTAGTTATATAGATTTGATTTACTAACCTATAAGGGTTCTTTTCTTATATACTTTTACCTAATTTAACTAATTTCTTGGTATAATAATAATTAAAGAATATTAATTATTTGTCTTGGTTCATAGGGTCAATAGTTAGCCGTTATCAGTCTAGTTGTTGGAGTCTCTGCCCTAACTATTTAACTAGCTAAGCTGGATCGGTTCTTCAACTTGTCTTGACGATGAACCACACTGGTTGGTTCGAAACGCGTTGACAAATGATTATTTATTTGATTTCACCGAAAATTCTCTAAACAATATTTTGTGTTTGTTTTTAATTTATTTTTCAATTTTTTTAACCATTTTAGTTTTATTTTGACTTTTTTTCAAAATTTTCCATAAATTCATTTATTTGACATCTCATTTTTAATAAAAAGGCTATGGAATTTGTATTTTTTAACTATATTTATATGCAAAATGTGTAACTTTTTTGTGACATGTTTATAATTACTGTCTTTAGTAACAAATATTTCATGTGTACTCATATATTAATTAACGATTCATAAATATATAAAAAAATTCTAATTTGAAAATATGAATTTTATTAATTTTTTAACTTTGAAAAAACATTGAAAAATTGATTACAAAAAACATTGCAAAGAAAACCAAAAAACACGAATTTGGAAAATAGTTAGAAAACAAACATGTTGGGAAGAAAAATAAGAAGAAAGACACAAAAATAGTTAAATAACCAACATTTAAAAAAGTGTGTGTATTTAGTAAGAAAATTTAAAGTGTAAAAAATATGCCCAAAAATAAATTGTTAGTGTTGCATCAATGCTTTTCAAAATCAACAAGAAAATCACCAACATTTAAAAAAAAATGTCCATACATAATACATAAGAAAATTTAAAGTGCTTGAAATATGCCCCCTAAAAAAAAAGAGTTGCTGCTACATTAATACTTTTCAAAATTGGCATGAAAATCACTAACGTTTAAAAGAAATGTCCATACTTAATACATAAGAAAAATTAAAGTGTCAAAAATATGCTAAAAAGAAAAAGGTTGATGTTGCATCAACACTTTTCAAAATTGGATGATTTTTTGCGACCTTTAAAAAATGAAAACTCGATACAATTATTTTTAAGTTCGTAACTTTGTTTTCAACTTTGAGGGAAATAACAATGTCTTCATTTAGACTATTGTCTTGCATCAGTTGACCTTCTCTTTTTCCTAAGAGTTCTAATTTCCTTCAAAACACTTCTAAGTTCCCCTTCAAGATCCACTTCTACATAAAATTCGTCAAACTCAACTATGAATAGTATTTCATTCTTTTCTTCATATGTTGTGCTTGCACTGTTTTCACTATCACCTTTTTCCTTTGAATAAATGTTATTTTTCTTCCCTGTTTGCTTCTTCTTTTGAAATTTTGGTTTGAATTTGGATTCATTGTCACTTTCATTCAACTTAGCATAAGAAAACTTAGATTCATAGTGACCAATTATTTGACACTCAAAACATTTGAAAGGAAGCTTACCTTTGAATTTGTTAGTTCCTCTCTTGATCTATCAATCAAGCTTGGTTTCTTCTTCATTAGAATTAGAGTCTTAGTGATCCTTTTGATTCTTTTCTTCTTTTGATTCCTTGAAAGGTGTTTCCTTGACCCATGAATTGTCTTCTTTGATTCTCAACTCATATGAAAAGAGTTCCATAGAGTTGATCCACTGTCATTCTGTAAAATTTTGTTAATTCTTCAAGAGTAGAGACTTTAGGGTTGAATCTTGATAGAAGTGATCTCAATATTTTTCGAACTAAATAATTATTAGATACATCTTTACCAATATCTGCAATGGAGTTAACTATGTTGTCCACATGAAGGAAATGTGAAGCAATGTTCTCATCATCTTCCATCTTCAACATTTCAAATTTTCCTTTAAGAACTTGCAATCATACTTCTTTAACTTTCTTATCACATTCATAATAAATCAGAAGTTTATTCCATAACTCATGAGTTGAGTTGCACTGCATCACTTTGACAAATTCTGACTCTGCAAAGCTACCTAGTATAGCATGCTTCGCTTTTGCATTATGTGTGAAAACTTCCTTCTCCGTTGGATATGTTGGAGTAGCGTTGGGAAATCTATATTCTATGTTCACAATTTTCCAATCTTATTCTCCTAGGGAGATAAGATATGTCTCCGTCCTTATCTTCCAAAATGCATAATTGGCTCAATCAAACATGGGGGGCTTCCGCACTACTCTAGTAGTTTCGTTTTCTTCTTGATGTTCAACCTTACTATAGATAGTTGTTCTTGAAGGCACCTACTCTGATACCTCTTGTTGGCCCAAAATTCATAATAAGAAGGGGGGATGAATTACTGTAAGGTCAATTTCACAATTTAGCAATGTTTCTTAAGTGTTCATCCATATAGTAATGAGCCATAAACATTATGTCATTAATTATATCAATGCATCATCATATCAATAGCATGAAAAGAAAAACAATAACACACGAAAGCATCACATAACAAGGAGACACAAATTTTTATGTGGAAACCTAAATGGGAGAAAACCACTAACTCTTATTTTGCTCAGTTTTCAATTATTTTACATCAATTTTCATGCCCTAACCTGTAGGATTCAACTACCCTCAAAATATGAAAGCTACAACCTAATTGAGGTTCCAACCTTGAAGATGCAAGAAGATGCTCATTGCAAGCTAAAACTTGATTAAGGCCCCAACCTTTAGATTGAGTAGGATCCAACTTACTCTAGCTCCAACCTCAGTAAATGAGTAGGCTCCAACCTAGTTTGAGCTTCAAACTCCTTCCTTTTCTTCCTTGTGGACCTCTATTTTATCACATTTTAAAACTAGATTCATAATCATAAAATATCATTTAATCATACATAAAGTCCTAAGATGCAATACATACTAATATTGACCATACAACCTGGTATTGAAACAATAATTGTCCATGATATAATGCAATTGCAATAATCATTGTCCATAGAACCTACAACCATACTATCACGCAACTATCAAAGAAACTATAAGCAATGTATCAATTGTGGTCACTCTCAATCTCTACTGTTGGCTATCATATCGCTCTCTGAAATTTCTTCTCCAACAAGAACTATAGTATGATCATTCAAGCCTTTCCTTGAAACCTATTATCTTCATGTGTCTAACATACCTACAATACGCTCATAGGCCTTCTAAACATACACAAGAGGCTCTAGTCATCTCCAAAACAATATCAAACCTATCTAGCTACATCTGTCTCAAAGCCTTGGTCACCCAACATATTCTAGCTTTTAATTTGGATCAATAATGACCCCAAAAAAATAGAAAAAAATATAATAAACTATATATTAAATTATTTTTTTGACATAACCACAACTTTAGTGTGTGTTCTACAAATTTATAGTAACCAACATCGATTCTTCAAACTGACAACCTAATTCTAGTGCAGGTCACTAGAAGTTGTTAATAGTGTGACAAATATGGGTGAATACATTAAAAATTAACCAACTTGCTTGTGCCATGGGTTGAACTCTTAACCACCCACATATTATGCCAATGAATTACTAAGTGTGCTCTCAATGTGCCTTGGCACAATGGGCGATTGACATTTTAATATCGTAATGCTACTGCATTCAACGAACCCAGTGACTCTCCCAACCTCTGTAGGTCCATGTGATCAAATTGTTGTATCTTTCTAAGTCAGGTCCACGATGGCATCAGTGTTTGCATATTTCCATGTCATGGCCATGATGGTTACCACACACATCTATGATGGCATACAAAACTTCGAGCTCATGGTAATATATCCATAGTATCCAGAATCCTCTACCTCATAGCCCATGACAACATACGTTATTCGACCTTTTCCTTTAGGTCACACTGATATATCTTACTCTGCCTTCACTACAAAGGTTCTATATATATATATATATATATAATATATATATTATATATAATCCTTCTCATAGGGTCACGGTGACATATATAATGCTCAACCTTCTATGGGGCCACTGTGATAACTATATTGCTCACCCTCTGCCATAGGGTCATTGTGCTAAGTATACTACTCAACCTTCACCATGAGGTCACTCTGATAAATATATTGCTTAGCCTCAGCCACGATGATAACTATGTTGCTCGACCTCCACCATAGCATCAAAATAGACTTAGAAACCATCCATCTCACATACCAACCATCACAAAGAAACTAGACCAGGAAAAAAAATACTTCAAATTGATTACAAGCGTTCACTTCAAACCACAAATGACAAAAAAAATATCTTCATTACTCTAATCCATATGAGACATTATATTTTAGTGTTTGAGCCATGGAGGGCCAACTAATTTAATCCTGGAGAAATCAAAGTTTACATAATTTCTAAAATGAATAGGGCTAACATCATATGTCCATGTGTTGATATAAAATTGGTTTTGAGGAGCTAGTTAAACCACGTGCTATTCCCCTTTGATTGATCCATTGATCTGTGGGAAATATGATTGATTGGTCTGGAATTTTCACATTGTTTAACAACATTAGCAAGTGTGCTAGTTTTGTGTTTGTGACTGTTGATCCACTGAGCTAATAGTGGATCCGCTCCACACTTTCATGACATTTAACCAAATCATTTTTTGGGTTTTGGCCCTATATTTTGGCCTTTTCATTTTTGCCCCAATTAATGCTAATTTTCAATAGGCCATAAGTTCTCATCTAGAAGGAGTTTTTCTAAGAAGAATATACCATTGCAAAGGTATTGATGAGCACTACACAACCATGATACTTGTAATATATTTTGAGCATATTAACTTAGTAAAAAAATCAAATAACTTAAAGTACTCATATCCTTATGTAATGAGATCTTGTAAAATTTCATGTTTTCATACTGCTTCACTGATAGACTTGCTACTTCTTTGATCATCAAGAATGGTCCTGACATTGCTATTCACATATTCCCTTTGACATCAACGAAATATTGTTGTTATCAATGACAACATTATGTGAAACACTTATTTACTTAATGGTTGAACCCCTCTATGTCATTTATACAAAAGCGACCAATGAGATCCTTTTTCTTTTGTATCTATTGTCTCTAACTATTAGCTTGGAGATGGAAAGTTTGATTTCAACATACTTGGACTAAAGAACTAAAAAAGTGGTTGACGTGTAGAAGGATAAGTATAGGTTTGAGGTTTTCGTTGGTTCTAATATGCTAACCCAAATGTATTTTTGTGAAAATTGGGGGAAAGTTGCTGCAATTTCTAGTCGAAAATTTTCCATTCATTAATTGAAAGATGATATTACATCAGTGCCAAAAAGTGATGGCCCTCATTATTGCAACAAAAATGTTACATCTTCCAAAGGTCTCAACTTTAAATGTTAACTTGGGGTTCATACAAACATAATAGGGGATGATACTATATGTTCAACATTCAATTTATCTTCCCTTTGCTTCCTTTTATGTAGGTGGAAGTACTAAGATGAAATCTAGTTGTACCTAGACCAATCTAATTGTTCTATGCTACAAAAAAAACATAAATTAGAGGACATGAAAGAGAACAAGAAAAATTAGGATAGTTGCATTAATGGAAGGAAAATTATTCTATCTACAATGAAGTGAAAGAATATCTATTCTATCTTGCAAGGAAAGAAAAAACACTACTGGAATAAAAGCTTGAAAACAGTAAACCCTAATTCTACGGGAAAGAAGTGATTTTTACAACAATTCAAATAAAGGCATCTACATGGTATCTCTAATTCCCAATTCCATTCTTAGATTCCAAGAGATTGTAATACATTAAAGAAGGAAAATCATGAGTTTGGTGCAAATTTGAGTGTGTTTCAAAGGTGAGTTGCAAATTATTACAAGAGTCTTTGTTTTGCTGCAAGAGATCGTCCAATGAGCAGGGGAATATCATAAATGCAAGGTTGGAAAGAAAAGAAGCTATGGAAAAGTTGTAAACCGATAAAGAACCCATGTCCAAGTCATCATATTAGCTTGTGGTAGGGTTAATTCAACAAGGTGAAAGGTTATAAGGTTTCTTAGAGTTGCAAAACATAGAACTATGCAAAAACAACAAACAATGAATGTTGGAAAATAAATAAACAATAATAAATAAATGAACCAAATGCAGAAATAAGAAGGATATTTGAAAAATTTAACCATTACAAATACCATCACCTAATGCTAATCATAAAATCAATGTTCAGTAATAAGTTGTAGAGGTTGAAAAAATCAGAAAAAATAATGGTACAAGAGGGATCTTGAGCACCTAGGGTGGGCCCTAACCCAATGAAGCTTAGAACCCTAAAGAAAAACCATACTAAGAGCTGAAATCAAAGATCACTTCCATTGACTGAAAAATTTCTTGTAAAAGGAAAAGGATGTAGAACTTGAACACTAAACTTGTGATATTCGTTAGCTTAAGTGTTTTATTGGAATTAAATGTGTATGCGTTTAAATTTAGTGTGTTATTTTAAAAGATAGATAGAAATTTAAATTATATGTAATTTTTTTTTACTGATAATAACTGCTAAAACATTGTTTTTATAATTATGCTTTTATTTTATGAGTAAGGACAAAATGGGAAATTAATGACTAAATACCGATGGCTAAAAGAGGAAAAAGGATGTAATTTAATTATAGAAAAATATTATTATCGATTGGTAATTCCTAGGAATTTAATATGGATGATTACATTTATTTATGAGTTATAATATTGTCCAATTAAATGTTTCCTAGAAGATAGAGTGTTGTCTTCAAAAGTGGGAAAAACGAGCTCAATAATGAACATTTAGCTACTTGCCACTTGTTGGGTGAGGTGGAGGCAGTTAGAAACCACCCAAAGAGTGGTATATGGATATTATATGAGATTTATCTTTCTTTTGTCTCAATGATTTGGGGAGCTTAATTAGAGAGAGATTGAAGAGAGGAAAGGAAGAACAAACATAAATAATTTTGCATTCTTGGTTTGCTCGGGGGGACAAGAATTGTTTGCTATGTAAAGGCTGGGAGGAGCCAAGTAGTTAGCCCTATATTTCCCAGAGTTATAATCAAGTTGGTGTCTCCTAACTCTGTTCTCATTTTATTATAGAAATGAGAAATTGTTTCTATGTAATTTTATGATTTATTATGTGCTTTGAAAATATTATTTTGACTATAATCATGTGTGAATACATTTTATGTTTTGTGGAAAAGATGGAAATGCATACTTTTATCTTATAGAAGATGTAGAGACAAGATTGATAATGAAATTATGTTGGGTATTATTATTTGAAACATATGATAGATAAGTAAATAGTAATATATTACATCATGGGGAAAAATTTACTTATACTACTAGAATTAGACATATAATTTTTCATTTGTATTTTGTTGTTTCTTGCGAACATTAGCAAGTGAAAGAGAACTAAGAAATAGAAAATAATACACATATATATTATTATTATAGAGATAAAACATGGTAGGATAAAATTATATTCATATATGCAAGTAATTTGTGAGTGTTAAGAAAAGTGTAAGGAATAAGTGGCCCATTGCAAATTTGAAGTAACTTTGGACTAGTTGTGCAAATGACTAACCATCTGTAGCCATGGACAAGGCTACAATATAAATACAAACCGAGTGAAGAGTCTATAGACACATGATAGGTAAATTACAAATAAGAAATTAAGTTAAAAATTTTAAGAAGACAACAAATAGAAGAAATGTCCTAGAAAGGGAAGTGTCCTTTAAAGTTTCAGGTCCTCTCTTTCAAACTAGGCCTTCAAAGTTCAAACATGCTCCAACACATGCCTACATCGTAAAATTTCCTATTGTAATAGTCGCATCCCTACGTATATGCTTAATTCATTCAATATATGTATCATTACAAAAAAAATGTTCTAGACCTCAATACACCCTTCATCCAACCATATGGAAAATAATTGCTAAAACAAGTGCTAAGACTCAAGATCATCCCTAGCGCTAGCATTCATATTCATTTCTTCTCTAGGGTTTACGTCACAAACTCTAGGCATTCCTCTATTGCATCACACAAGCACTTAGAACACTCCATGACAATTGTATAGATGGAATAATGAGTATAATGTAGAAACATACATTCTCTTCTCTCTATACAGAGTAGGTGAGGGATGTCAACATTGGTAAAGTGGACTAATTACATAAGAAGTTTAATTTAATGCACAAGATAAGGTCTCCAAATGAAGTGCTCTCTCTCAAAGGTATACATGTTAAGGGACCAATCCTCAGGTGGTGCACTCTCTAAGCAATGGGTTGCAAGTGTCAAGTGCTCTTCATCACAAGGCTTCTTTCTCTCCAAGACACTCATTGATTCAACATGAATTACATTAAATGTCATAAGTGACATTTACCTACCATAACATTGGAAACATATTTCATACTAGAATTTTATTCAGATAAACCATAAAATGAACCTAATCATTAGCACGAATTACACTAAATTTCATAAATGACATTTACCTACAACCACAACAAAAACATGTGTCATACTGGAAGTTTATTCAAATTTCAAATAAAACTTGCAAAAAATTAAAAATGATTTTAATGCTATTTTACATCAAAAGCATGGATTTTAATTAAAAATTGATTAATAGTAATCTTGTTTACTAATCATGATTAAATTGGTTAATCATTTGATTAGGCCAAGGAGATTTTTAGGGGCAAAATTTTGCCAACTAATTATTTTTTGGAAATTTTATGAAAATAAATATTTATCCATTTGCTAAGAGATTCAACTATTTTTTACAGATATATGATTAATTTGATGATATTAACTAAAACTTTAATAGTTTTAATAGTAATTACATGTTTTTTTATTGAATATTCGTATACATTCTCTATATATGATTTTTCACACTATAATAGTGTCCTATAATAATATACCTAGGCATAGTATTTGTGTCCTTAAAAAAATACCATGGATTAAGACATTTTAATGATACCACATACCATGATTGTTACAAGCATAGCAATTATAAATTCATCAATATGCAAATATTTCAATATAAGCATACCGAGACTTTTAATAGTCGAATGACATAGCATTATTAGATGCAAGACACAAGTCTTAGGCATAGTATTTGTGTCCTTAAAAAAATACCATGGATTAAGACATTTTAATGATACCACATACCATGATTGTTACAAGCATAGCAATTATAAATTCATCAATATGCAAATATTTCAATATAAGCATACCGAGACTTTTAATAGTCGAATGACATAGCATTATTAGATGCAAGACACAAGTCTTTTTTAGACTTGAAAGAATATGAAAACAAGTGCCACATGTCATCCTTTTCCATGAGTCGTATGACATGTCAACATTTTCCACATGTCATACCATGATTCTTTGTTGGAGAATGAGGTGGCATAGACTTGACATGGCATATTGGTGTATCAATGTTTTTTGATGTTCACACTTATAAAAAAAACTCCAATATTTCGATATAGGAACACCAAAACACCGATATATCGGAAGATCAACATATTGGCCATAAGAGAGCATTCAAATATTTTGATGTTGGGACATTGGAATATTAGGATGCTAGGATTTTGATAAATGAAGAGTTAAAACCCAAAAAAGATGATATCCAATATTGTCGTTTGTTATCATGATAATATTTTGTTAATTGATGTATAAATTTTATGATCTACTAGGATATCGTGACATTAGGGTTTCACTTAGAATGAATATAAAGAATAGGCTAGGTGTTGAGGTGTCAATAAATGAAAATTTGGGCTTTTTATTGAATCAAATGAATATGCGAAAAAACCATGAGTCAAGGTTCAAACCAATGAACAAAAGAAATATGTGGCGTTTTGGAATATTGGGTTTTTGTAAAAGTAAAGAAAATATAAGGAAAGTCATGGTATCTCTCCTTTTATAAAGATAAGATAAAAAAGAAGATTATTTAGAATTTTGGGGTTTCATCCTTTATTTACAATGTTTTAGTATTACAAAAAGAATTTATGTAATACTAATGAAAAACTAATATACGCACACAAAAGATATAAAAATAAAGGAGGGAACCCATTATTCTATTAAATATATATAGTAATAGGAGTTTTTGTTACCAAGTCACAACAGATCGGTGAGACACTAGAAATTGTTATCTCTATTATCATAGAATATGGGGTTTTGTATGTAACTAAAATAAAATTCTAACTAGATTCACTTTAAACTCAAAGTAGTTTAAATATTCTTTGATATTTGTGAAAGATAAAACATAGAATTCGAGTGCACACTATTTAATTTGATATTTTAAAAGAGAATTATTAAGGAAGTTCATTTTCCCTCTTGTCTTTTTTATAAATATATTTATAACTAGTATTTACCTAATTATGGAAGAAAGCAAGGCTTGATTTTTTATATTGCCGGGAGCTTACATACATTTATTCCTTGTGATTCAGGGGGCTCCAGAAATGCTCAGAATTCAGAAGTGGCTTTGGAAAAATTCAAAAATCAAAGTTTTTGGATTGAAGTGAAACTAGGGTCAAATCGAAGATCTCGATGCAATATTTCCAACAACATGAACAACACCTCAATCTGAGTTTGTATGTAAAAGTTATCGTCGATCAAAGTTTTGGTCAAACTAGGCCCAATGACAACCACTAACAAGGTAACAATTTGGCATTTACTGGCACATGGATTCGGTTGTGGAAATGGGTGAATTTTCCTTCTTTAATTTTTCCAGTAACCCTTAAAATTTCATATATATATATATATATAATATATATATATATATATATATATATATAGATGGGGTGGCGGGTCACCAACCCCATCAATGGTCATACAAAAATAAAGGGACGGGGCCCACGGCTTTGACCTGGGAACCCGCCCACAGGCTACACCATCATATATGGTATCGTTATAACAATATGGCCTTTGGAAAAAAAATGACAGTCCAAACAAAATGTAGGACCGACGAGGTTTGAACCCGCACTGGCTAGGTGGCTTGCCCACCCAATGCGATGGTCCCATAATTGGCTGTAAACCACCAACCCAATCTTAGTACGTGCCAATAAAAAGGTGCTCGACAATATCACTTATAATGGATTCCAATAAAATGCACCAAAACAAAAATTATTACAAGTTGCATGGGGTCACATGGATTTGAACCCCAACCAACGTGACAACCCATGCGGCGTTGGTAACTCCATCAACATTAAGATATTTAAACCATACTTCACCTTTCGACCAAGGGAAAGAACGAACAGTTGTGAAGCCACACAACAAAACCAGGTGCGGGTGCATTTTTTGAGATAAGAATATTCCAGAGGAATATTCATTGGGATATAGCACATAATATTTTATGTAGAATCAATGAGGAATCTAAAAGGTTCCATGGAGGGTGATTTTCTCATAGTGATAGAATCATGTCAACTTTATTCTCAAACGAACTAGAATTTCACAGGGAACGTGATGGTGTGGTCGATTTTCTCATATGAGCAACAAAATTTTAGGCAGTCAACAGTAAGGAATCTTTGGGGAATCTTTGAGATTCCCGAGGGTCTAGATTTTGACGGTGTTAGAAAGGGGTCAATTTTATAGTCACGCCACGAATCCAATTGTGATGTCCATTTCTACAGTTAAGTTTTGCATTTTTAAGCCATCCCCAGAAGTGGAGGTATATGATGCAGTGATGCCATGCCTTTCTTTTGATTTGCTGAGATGATGATTTGGTAATTGGGTTGAGCTACTCCAATGTGTGGGTTTGGAAATGGTGGTACAAGTAGTTGAGTGGGGGTATATTTGAGATGGATGTGGATAGGTTTGTGGTTGGGCAAGTGGTTTCCCACTATATACTTGCTGAGCTTGCCTCTTATTTGGGTTCGAGTTCGGTTGAGCAGGCATTTGGGGCTATCTTGGTGGAGCAGGAGGCGATGGTTGTGGTTGAGCAGGTGGTGGAGGAAAAGGAACAGAAGGAGTATTGTATTGGGGCCTCCACCCTTGATGAGGTGCATTCCACTGAGGCTGTGGCTGAGCATAGGGGTGAAATGGATGAGCAACTGGTTGGGCATAATATGGAGATGTGAAGGACCAAGGAGGGGGTGTGGATCAGGAAGGATGAGAAGGGGGACCCCAAGAAGGCATGGAAGTGGCTAAATAGGGGTCGTAATAGGTCTAGGATGTCCCTTGCATTCCTTGCTGGTAAGGTATGGGTCCATGTGGCCTCCTTTGGTTCATATAATAGAGTGGTTCAGTGGCTCCTTTAGACCTCTGATATGCAGCTTTGATTCTGGGTAAGGAAGGGCACTGATCTATAGGATGGTCTTTTTCATAGACAAAACACACTTCTATGGAGTGCAATGGACATTCATTCCTAGGATGCTTTCTAGTGCACCTAGGACAAAAGATGGCCAAAGCCCTCTTGGCTTCCTCTTGCTTCTTTTGGATTCGCAACGTATTCAGTTGCATGGAAAGAAACTGCCTCATCTCGCTCTTGAAATCTTCCATCTGATTTGCAAATTCGTTCTTGGACAAGGTATTGCTTCCAACATTTCTATTTGTAGCCATTTGCTCTAGAGGAATGTTTTCTTCTTCTTCTCCCCTAGAGGTTCTTCAAATATGTCTTGTTGTCCACCTAGGGGTTCTTCTTAATCACAGCCATTGAAGAAGAGAGAAGGTTGGCTGTGTGAAGCAGTGGGGGTGTTGTGCAAATATTTTTCTGACTTATCTCTACTCCTACAAGGCATGAAAGGAAATATTTTTCGTTGATTTTTGTTTATTTCTGCTTGTACCTGCAAAACTGAAATAGATTGAACTGCAACTAACTAAAATCAATCTTGCTGAAATGAAAATACGAAATTGAAATGAAAGCAATAAATGACTAATCTATTTTGCTTAAATAAAATTGCAGAAATGAAATGCTAAGCTACACTTGCAGAATTGAAATTGCGGAATTGAAATGCTAATCTACGATTGCAGAATTGAAATGCTAATCTACGCTTGCAAAATTGAAATTGCGGACTTGAAATGCTAATCTACGCTTACAGAAATGAAATTGCGGAATTGAAATGCTAATCTATGCTTGCAGAATTGAAACACTAGTTTAGGAAAGCAGGAAATGTCTAATCTACTTCTGCGGAAATGAAATTGCAGAATGGAAATGAAACAACTACTCTACTCTTGTTGAAATAAACTACTTAGCAGAAGGTTGTAGTAAAAAAATAGAAGAAAAGCAGCAATCACGAATACTTTGACGCTTCCCTAGCAACGACGCCAAAAAGATGGTGGGCTCCAGTATTGCAGCAATAATGCTGCAACTCCTGGGACTCCCTTCTTTACTTTTATCAACCTGGTAGTTCGTAACAAACTTGGAAGTGACGGTGCTATATACACAAGTACTAGCTCTCTTGCTGCGGCTATCACTTGATCAACTAGCACAAGTCCACTAGGAGCTTAAGCCAACTTCTATGAGCTCTTAGAAGAAGCTTTTAACTGTGACAGATGAAAGCTAACTCAAAAGAGGCTAGTATACTTGCAGAAAGAAACTGAAAGCTGAAAGGAAATGCAAACTCTAACAAACCCTAATTTTACCGACTAACCCTACTGGTGCAAGAAAAAGAGATGAAAGCAGTGGAAATGGATGCCATTGACTTTTATAAAGGTAAAATGCATGTGAATAAGCTACTTCTACAATGAAATATGGAAAAAACATATTTTTGTATTTTTTAGTAAACTTGTAGAATTATTATGCATGTGCTTTAATTGTTTTGACTGTGCATAGGTTGATTGGCGAAAGGAAATGCTTGCAGGAGGTTGGGAAGGTGAGAAGAGGGCCTAAAGGGTCCCTAGCACCCTTCCAAAGAGTTTCATAATGATCGTATCTCAAGAAACCGCTTTCGTGAGATTCTACAGGAAGTCTGCAGGGGTTCTACAGGATGTACTGTAGCTTCTACGGGATGTTCCGAAAAGGAATTTTGAAGGGCTGATGGTGGAAAAATGGTGGGAAAGTGGAAATGGAGGTTGGATAAGGATGTTAAGGGGTCTAGGACCTGGTGAATGAGGCTAAGGAATGATTAAGTTGATTGGATTGGTTCGAAGATGGAGGGAGCAATGATGCACAAGAATGGGAATTAGGTCAAAGTGGGAAAATGTGCAAATGAAGGGAAGGAATCTTGGATTAGGGGTTGGAGTAGGTTGTATGATGGAGGAAGGGTAGGCAGGGATGGATTACAGGTGATCTGCACACAATCTCTCAAAACTGATCAAAGAAAGACTAAAAACATCAGAGCTCTATCTATTGTGACCTAATTTGACCTAGAAACTAGAATCATGATGAACAACAAGTTGTGAATAGTAAATCATGCAAGGCAATTATGGAAACCTAAGCAAGAATAGATCTAAATATGCAAGCATAACTGGTATCAACTTTTCCATCTAAAGATTTAACACTAGCAACTGCATTGAAAGGAAAAACAATGTTTTTGTGGCAACAAGTATGCCTTGGTCTCAACTCATGGTCCCAAGGAGGGAGAGGTGAGATCAAGGGTTGCTTGATGGCCTTTTCTAAAGATCTTTTCGGTACTCAAACTGTGAAATCAACCTAAAGCATGAAAAGCTATTTTAATCATCAAAAGCAACCTAAGTAACAAAACTAGATTTCAACCTAAATAACAGAAATTATTCTATGAATGCAGAAAAAACACATAAAAGTACACAAAGGAGGTACTGAGCACTTGGGTTGGACCCAAATCTAAGAGCTATAGCCTCCTAAGAAAGATTAGAGCTGGTGCAAAGCTGGATTCATCTTTATTGATCAAAAAAATAGTTACATCCCAAAAAATGTCTACAAGAAAAACTTGAAAATGTGCTGAAATGCAGAGTTAACCTACTGACTAAAATATAACTAACATCTGACTAAAATCGAACTAACAAAATGACTAATTGAAATGAGGCCCTAAGCCTTCTTGTTTATACAAATTGAGGACCCCGACAGTCCTCCTAAACTTTAGGAACTCAGCTGCCAAAACTTGCAGTTAATAACAACTTTGTTAGCCCTTGCTCAGCTACCTTTGTGATAATCGATGTGGTGGCCCTTGAACTCTGAGCTGATGGTGGATAATTCGAGGTAAGGGCTCATAAATCAAGGGGACACCTTCCTACAAATCCTCTCCCTTTTTCTTCCACAAATTTGGCTGCCAAGTGCTCATTAATACCTTTGATTTTGTCTCAAAATTGACCAAAAATCTGCATAAATCACACATTAGACTTGTTGGCATAATGATTAACCCAATTCACTCTATTAACATAAATATAATAAAAAACATGCAATAAACTAATGAGAATGGTGGATTAAGTCGAATTACGAGGCTAAATGAGCCCATATAATTACTCATTTCTGGGGCTCATCAGATACAACCGAGAGAAAAATATGAGGTGTTAAAGGTGATGGAAGGCTTAGGAAATGTGTGTGATGGATGGAATGGAGTGAGAAAATTCATAGGATCACTTAGAACTCAAAATCAAAGTCGGGAGATGGACGAATTCGCTCAAACAACTTGAAGAAGGTTCCTTGTAAAATGATGAAATTGGTGAGGGTTTAATGACCAAGAAAATCAAATCCAAATTAGATGGGACAAATTTTGTTATTAAATAGGGTGTCTTAGATCCATATTCCAAGTGGAATCGTTCAAAAATATCTCTGTTAACCCATTCTAAAAAAAATAAAAAATAAACATTACTAGTCGAAAATCTAGAAATTTGAGAACTAGTGAGCTAGTAAATCCAAAAAATGACTAAACCAAATCAAGTGAAAATGTAACGGGGTGATTTTTGTTATGAACTAGAATGTTTTTTTGATCTAATAAAAGTGGAATCAAGTTAATTGAAGCTCGTTAGAATGCTCTAAAAAATAGTAGAAATTTATTGTTCTTCACTAAAAAGGAGGTCCAACAATCTAAATTTGGGAATAAGAAGGCTAATCCAAGAAACTCAATGATTATTATGAACTTCCAAAGATTCTCCAAGGATTAAATAATGCTTGTGATCCCGCAAAAGAACTTACATCAACCATTTAACTCAATCCTACAATAAGAAATCATTAATACTAAATGCAAAAATAGAAAGAAATAAAAACTAGAGATGCATGTGAATAAGCAATGAAAAGAAGGAAAGAAAATGATAAAAAAGGATTCTGAGGCTCTTGGGATGGCCAAGCCTAAGGAAACTCAGAGACCTATGGAAGAGAATAAGATTTAGAAGTTGAACATGACACCAATCTTCATTATTTTCATCAATAGAATTATATCCCTGCAAGAAAATACAATGGAGCTGCAAAAATACAAGTTCTTTCCACAATAACACTAATGAAAATCTCCCCCTAGAGGAAAATTTGACTTGTTACTTATAAAAAATGATTAGGAATCATTCCCCATTAATGGAGGAATCTTTCCCCACCAAAATCACTTGATTAGTGGATCTAGTCCCCAATACTAGGAATTTGCATTAAATATCAGGGAACACATTCCTAGATTTTCTCAATCATTCCCTACAGACAAATTCAACTTGGTACTTATACAAAATGATTAAAAATCATTCCCCATGGATGGAGGAAGCTTTCCCCACCGAAATCCCTTGATTAGTGGATATGCTCCCTTGATTAGTGGAACACATTCCTAGATTTTCTCAATCATTGGAGTTCCATAATTTGTGCCATAATTCCATAATATCTTATTGAATTATTATTTATTATTGATCCTCCAGTAGTAGGGAACAAGTCCCTAAATTATCTCCTCCTCCAACTCTTCATAATCTGCCCAATATTCTCATAATATTGCACAAAATATAAATAATATTAGGCACAAATATTAAATTATTCATAAACCTTACTAATGAATATATTAAAGTTAAAAATAAATTATTTAATGCAAAAAGAGAGGTTTAATGTGTTGAAGGATGGTCATAGGCCTTAATTTATGTTTTAAATTAGAGGCATGGGCCTTAATTTACGTCTAATTTATAGGCCCATCATACCCCACTTCTGAGCAACTTAGTGACCTCATTGTGCCTCATCCATGGCGCTAGTGGCCTCTCTTTTGTGCATTAAGAATCTTAGCTGTAAGCTCTACAAGGAAAAGCCCAAAAACATATTTCTTCAAAGAAAAATCATTGTCTTTTAAGACCATTAGCTTGCTTTCTTGGCCTTATTCGAGATGAGTTCTTGAATATTTTTTTAGTTTGGCAAGGTCTTCCACACCCTTATCAACCAACTGCTACCTTGTTCTGTCATTTAGACACATCCTGTAGGATTTCTGGACCACTGTAATTCCTACAGGATCATCCTGTAGAAAACACATTCCCTTTGTAAACTGAAGTAAAGGAGTGGAAAAAATGACAGAAATGGTGGAGGAATGAATGGTAAAATAAAAAATGTGATTAAGATGGCTCTCTTTGTGATCCTCCTTTGCTCTTTGATAGTTCTTCTTGTTGACTTGCAAATGGAAATTTCATGAAAATGGAGAGGATGTTTTTTTTTTTTTTTAAAGAATGAAATGGGATGGATGAATGATGAATAGATAGTGAATATGAAGTGGATGGAGGGCTTGGAGTTGACTTTGGTCTTTGCAAAAATTTCTTCTTTTAACTGTTGTCCTCATTCCTTGAAATCATCACCCTTCATAATTTGACTTTACAACATTGCATGAGTGAAGGAGTGAGTTACAATCAATTAGTTGAAGGCAACTGAGACTACTGACCCATCCTTAGCTTATAAAACTTCATCTCTCATGCATTGACAGCAAATTTCTAACTATAATATGCTCAAGAGAAGAGGTCAAGAATATTGCATACTTGTACCTACCTGATGGTTGTTAGAGAGACATGCATGTTGCTGATGAGTGGATGTTTATATGCAAGTGTTGGATGGTGATGTTGATGATCCTAATGCTACTGCCAAGCTCTGGAGGAGCTTCTTTGGCCTTTGGATCTCCTTTAAAGCTGCTCACTGCCAATCCTGTAGGTGTTGTTTTGTATCCTGTAGGTTTACAGGACAACGACTTGTTGTGTCCATATATCCCAAATGGTAGACTAGATTGAACTAAATTTTTTTGAGCACGTTGTCATCATTATTATGCACCTCTCCATAGAAAAATAATGGTCAATGGATGCATGGATCTCGAGAAAAACTAAAAATGGCTGAAGGTGATGGAGGTCAATTTCTTGGAAATTGTGCACTAAAATTTGCTGAAATTTCTTGGGCATGTTACCATCATCCATATGCATCTCCCCATGAAACAACTTTTTAAATGGATGCACAGATATCAAGAAAATGCAAAAATGGCTGAAGGTGATGGAGGCCAATTTCTTGGAAACCGTGCATTGCAATTTGCTGAAATTTCTTGAACATGTTACCATCATCCATATGCATATCCCCTTGAAACAGATTGGCAAATGGATGCATGGTTTTCAAGTTATGGCAATTTTTTTTTTTCTCTATGTATTTGTGTATCCTGTTGTAAAACAGAGCATCCTATAGTTTTTAGGACAACAAGAAAACTGAATGGTAGAAGCTTAAAAATGATGGGTGGATGGTGAAAATGGATGAGGGTGATGGATTGGCATGGCTTTGGCCTTGTTGGAGGATTTGAGAAAAGGAGGAGAAAGTAAAATTTGACTTCTTTTGACTAGGCTTGACCAATTTTCCTTTTGGTACCAACTTGTTCTTGTTACTTGCAGATGTTGGAGAGTACATGCATGCATGGAGCAAGGATTTTTTTTTTCAAGGCCTACTAGCCGCCTCAATGAGGCTTTCAACTAGTAAGTATGCCTAGGTGCCTCAAAGGAGTTTTTCACCTAGGATCTTCCCTTTTTTATTTTTTTTTTCAACCCATTGACTACATTGTGGAGGTTTTCAATCAATGAGCTAATCTAAGGTGCCTCCAAGGAGTTTTTCACCTTAGATTTTTATTTTTTTCTCTTATTTTTCATTTTTCATTTTTTTTCTTCTACCCTACCCTACTTGAAAACAAAATCACTTTCAAGTATAATAATAGTACTTCCAATGGAGCCATGTGCACATCAAGATGACAGACAAAATGATGTGGAGGCTTGAAATGTATGCTTTGATATGTACCTGGATTTCAAAGACCAAATGATTTAACTTTGAAAGGATCAAACATAGTTGAGGAAGAGAGTGATGCTGCAACTCAGTGACTATCTGGAACCATATTTCAATATAGTTGTGATGCCTCTGGTCCACTTGCTGATTTAGATCATCTTGTATGTCTTCTTCTACCATGACCTTCAAGTCTTCCTCTTTTTGTTGATTGATCTCTTGAATACATGGAGGATTTGATGGTAACCATGAGGGAGTTCTCTCGATCTCTAATTTTGATGTCTTCTCTTTATCTTTCACAGCCCATGGTTCTATGGTCTTATTATTTGAATTTTCTTCTTTTGGATGTGGTCCTTCAATGATATCAAGATGATTTCTTTTCTGTAATATTCTTCCTGAGCTATGGTAAATACCATTGGTATCAAGATGAAATGTTTGGAAGTGTTGTACCTCAGCATTGTAAGTGGGCTGAGCTACTTCAATGTGTGGGTTTGGGAATGGTGGTATAGGTAGTTGAGTGGGAGTGTATATTTGAGATGGATGTGGATAGGGTTGTGGTTGTGGTGGAGGTGAATGGTAAGGATCATATGGATTTTGGCATGGAGGATATTGAGGAAAATACTAAGGATATTGTGGTTGGCTCCCATAAATTCCTTGCTAATTTTGTTGCCAAGATTGGTTTTGGGGTTGATATGGCTAATGTTTCCAAGGAAATTGTGTGTTCCGATTACTTTGAGGTGGATGTGCATAAGCTTGAAATTGTGAATTAGGCTCTTGCATCATATCAGGCTGAATAGGCTGTCATGGTCCTCTTGGAGCTACATAACATTGATGTATTGGCAATTGACTTGCTCCATTGTCCTCTTGGTGAATTTCCTTCAACCTTGGTAATGAGGAGCAACATTTAACATCATGTGATTCTGCATGGACAACATAAACATTTATTTTTTCTCATTTTTTATTCTTAACATTTCTACTTGTTTGGTTAGGTTCCTAAGAATTTCTGTTTTAAAATCATCAAACAAATTTCCAAGTTTAGCTTGACTTACTGATCTTGATGTTGATTGACTTGCTCTTGCCTTTCCTCTTGATATGTGTTTGCATGTTTCACAAATTCCATCAAATTATAATTGGCATACATCACCTCTACTTACAATATTAAGGAGATTAATCCATTCATCCCTAATTGTTCTAAGTAAGAGGGTTTTTAGTGTGTCGGATCCTAAGTGATGTAGTTTTGCCCTCTTAAGATTATACATGAACCTCTCTATTAGATCCTCTAGACTCTCATCTTCTCTTTGTTTCATTATAAAGATTTATTTTTTAAGATCATGACCTTTATATTTTTCTATAAATATCTTTTGCATATCATTCCATGATATTATTGAATTAGTCCCTAAACTCATGAACCATTTAAGGGCTCTATCCTTCAAAGTTGCTGGAAACAATCTCAGTTTTTGAGTTTTTAATAAGTAACCATAAGATCTACAAACAATCTCAAAGTTAAAGAGAAAGGTTTTCGGATCCTCTGATCTTAGACCATGAAATTTTGGAAGAAAATAGGGAGGGATGTTCTTCATGTGCACACTACCATCAGTATCTTGAATGGGAAAACCAAAAGGATCTTCCTCACTATCATCATCTCCATCCATTTCTTCTACATTCTTTGTCATCTTCTTATTCTACCTGCAAAAGTGAATGGTGATATGGCTCTTACTACACCATGTGAATCAAATGGGGCGCGGGGGGCGGGGGGGGGGGGGGGGGGGGGGGGGGTGGTGGTTGGTGTTAGAGAATTTTGTTTTGTGTTTTTATGATTGAATGAAAACTATAATGCAATGCAATTTTCTACTTTTGAAATTAAATATGCTTAATGCAAATATTCTGTTTTTGCAAAAAGTGAAAAGACATGAATCAACTAGGGAAGAAAACAATGTATACTTTGACACCTCCCCAGCAACAACACCAAAAAGTGATGAGCCTCGGTATTGCAACATGAATGCTGCAATTCCTGAGGCTATCGACTTTAATTATCAACTCGAGGGTTCGTACAAACTTAAGAGGTATCGGCACTATATGTGCGGCATACAATGTGTCTTTCCTTTGCTGCCATGATGTAATTGAGTGCATGCACTCAAGTCAAATCCTAAACTAATTGCAAAAAAAAAAAGTTTGAAATGGAACCTTAACTTATTGTAAGAAATAAAGTACAAGGAAAGAAATTGAAATCAAATGCTAAAACACACCATTTTCTAACTAACTGCCAAGAAACTATGCTTTGAAATAATGTTAAATTATCATGAACCAAATGTTACTATCTAAGCATGGAAATAAGAAGTATCAAACATCACTAATGTGCAAGTAAAGGGACTGAAATAAATTTGTTTTTGTCTTTTTGTCTTTTCATGCAAAATCAAATATGCAAACTAATTTCCTTTGGTGATGTGGCAAGTGAATTTAAGGATGTTGAAGGTTGGATGGAAGGGTTAGGAGATGGTTGGATGGTGTGGGAGACCATTGGAAGGCTTTTGGTGACTTCCTAGAGGTTTTCCATCAATTCAGCCTTAAAACAGACCGTTTTAGGAAAACGTACAAGATGTACTAGAAACCTACAAGATGATCTTGTAGAAATTACAGGAAACCTATAGGATACAACCGAGAGAAAAATTTGAGGTGTTGGCGGTTATGGGAGGCTTAGGAAATGTGTGTGATGGGTGGAATGGAGTGGGAAAATTCCTAGGATCACAGAGAACTCAAAATCAAAGTCGGGAGATGGATGGATTTGCTCAAAAAACTTGGAGAAGTTTCCTTGTCAAATGATGAAATTGGTGAGGGTTTAATGACCAAGCAAATCAAATCCAAACTGGATGGGACAATTTTTTTCATTAATTAGGATGTCTTAGGTCCCTATTCCAAGTGGAATCACTCAAAAAGACCGCTGTTAACCCATTCTAAAAAAAATAAAGAAAACATTACTAGTCGAAAAACTAGCAATTTGAGAACAAGTGAGCTAGTAAATCTAAAAACTACATAACCAAATAGAGTGCACATGCAATGGGGTAATTTTTATTATGAACTAGAATTTTTTTTTATCTAATGCAAGTGGAATCAAGTCAATTGAAGCTCGTTAGCATGCTCTAAAAAATAGCTGAAATTTACTGTTTTTTGCTAAAAAGGAGGTCCAACAATCTAGATTTTGGGAATAAGAAGGCTAATCCAAGAAACTCAATGATTATTATGAACTTCCAAAGATTTTACAAGGATGAATTGATGCTTTTGATCCTGCAAAAGAACTTACATCAACCATTTAACTCAATCCTACAACAAGAAATCATTAATACTAAATGCAGAAATAAAAAGAAATAAAAACTAGAGATGCATGTGAATAAGAAATGAAAACAAGGAAATAAAATGATAAAAAAGGACTTTGAGGCTCTTGGGATGGACAAGCCCAAGGAAACTCAGAGACCTATGGAGGAGAACAAGATTTAGAAGCTAAACATGACATCAATCTTCATTATTTTCATCAATAGAATTACATCCTTGCAAGAAAATACAATGGAGCTGCAAAAATACAAGTTCTCTCCACAATAACACTAATGAAAATCTCCCCCTAGAGGAAAATTCAACTTGGTACTTATACAAAATGATTAGGAATCATTCTCCATGAATGGAGGAATCTTTCCCCTGCCAAAATCCCTTGATTAGTGGATCTAGTCCCCAATACTAGGAATTTGCATTAAATGGCAGGGAACACATTCTTAGATTTTCTCAATCATTCCCTAGAGGAAAATTCGACTTGGTACTGATACAAAATGATTAAGAATCATTCCCCATGGATGGAGGAAGCTCTCCCCACTGAAATCCCTTAATTAGTGGATCTTCTCCCTTGATTGGTGGATCTACACCTTTGATTAGTGGAACACATTCTTAGATTTTTTCAATCATTGGAGTTCCACAATTTGTGCCATAATTCTATAATATCTTGTTGACTTATTATTTATTATTGATCCTTTAGTAGTAGAGAACAAGTCCCTAAATTATCTCCTCCTCCAACTCTTCATAATCTGCCCAATATTCTTATAAGATTCCACAAAATATAAATAATATTAGGCACAAATATTCAACTATTCATAAACCTTCTTAATGAATATATTAAAGTTAAAAATAAATTATCTAATGAAAAAATAGAGGTTTAATGTGTTGAAGGATGGTCATAGGCCTTAATTTATGTTTTAAATTAGAGTCATGGGCCTTAATGTATGTCTAATTTAGAGGCCCATCAACCTTATCAGTTTCTGACTCAGAGTCGAAACATGCATCTAATTTGAAAGCCTTCAGCTCAGCCACCAATGACTTCTTGGCTTGGCACTCACTTGTGTTATGAGTGGAGCTCTTATGGAACTCACACCATTTCCCTGTGTCCTTATTTGTCTTTGTGGTGTTGTTCTTTTCTTGTGGCTTTGTCGGGTTGTCTTTGGTCACCCTGCCTTAGCTTTGTCCTTTGTTCTACTATTTGGGGGCGCATTTGCCTTACTTCATATTTGCAAATCCAAAGCCTTACTTCTTCTATTTAAATTTATGCTCGATCTTGATAGGGTATCAATAGGTGGAACCAAGCAAGGAGATGTCCAGGAACTCCATCTCATCCTGGATGTATTTGTGTAGAAATCAGGTACATGAGTACCAAATGTTGCTCAGAATCCTTGATACCCAGCTTCGTGTGAAGGGTATGGAAAACATTTGTGAACTTCGGTACATCTTGGTCCCTTCCCTGCCACAGCCTAGTCCACTTTATGTATTTATCTTCATAGCTCCTGACAGGGTAATGTTATTCCTTAATGGTGCCTCAGGAAAAATTCCAAGTGGGTGTGGCTAAAACAGTGAGGATTCCCTCCCATCATTTTGTTCACAGTAGGTTTCCCCCTAGTCCTTGACATGTGGGGCATCTTTGAGGAGTGCAAAAGTAATCTTTTCCTAATTAGAGAAGTCATGAACTGAAAATATCCTTCCAACATATTTAACAATCTATCTACAACATCTACATCGATTTTTCCTTCAAATACGAGGATGTCAAAGTTAACTTGTACCTTAAAAAGAGTGGCACCTCCACATTGGTTGCTCGATGAAGATGTGTCTCCTGTGGGTGGTCACCGAAGGATCTGGGCAAAGTTATCCATCATCACATTCCTTTATTGCTTGAGGGCTTCCTAGAGCAATATTTTGAAAGGATCTCGTGCTCCATCGTCTTTCGTTTCTTCTGCCATGGGGGGTGAAAACCAATTTTTTGTGCAAAAATGTGCAAAAAAACACCCTCAAAACGGAAAGTGTTGATGTTGAAATAACACTATTTTTTCTAAGGTAAATTTTCAACATTTTGAAATAATGGGATAAAAGATTTTATCATAACTCCGAAAAACATTAAAATTTCAAAAGAAAAATGAAAACATAAAATTAAAAATTAAGACAAAAATTAAAA
>APFE030694135.1:85943-102741 GCA_000404065.3 Pinus taeda
TAAATGTTTTCGGTTTAATTTTAATGGTTTTTTAAAAAGAAATTGGTACTGTTTTGTTAATTTTCTACTTTTTTAAATCTAATTTGTTTTTAGTTTTTTTGTTAATGCTTTTTAAAATTTTTCTATTTTTACTTAATTTTGTAGTTTTTTTAAAATTTTGCTTTTTGTTAAGGTCGGCGGAGGCGGCTTGTTGGTAAAGTTGGACTCGTAAAGACGGTCAGGTCTTGTGCTCAAACCTGAGCGAGGGCATTGACTAGTCGCGGGTCTTACTCGTTTCCTAGGCCAAGCACGCTCACCTTTTAGAGCCATGCTGCTGCAACCCTAGCCATGCCCGACTCATCCCTTCCTCCTTCGCGCGATCTTCTCCTCTATGGAGCTCGGAGGTGGCCCTGAGGCCCCTCCTCCCTTGCCTCCAGAGCTTGAAGCGTTCAGATCCCTAATAGCAGCTACTGAGAAATGTCAGACCTCTAGCTCACAGTAAAAGTTTGTTAAAAAATTGGACAGTATTCCCACGGTGACCTTCCCTGTGGAGGAAACATGCAGATCATCATTGAACCTAGCAGAAAGAGGCCTCATTGGCCAGTTTATAGGGCTATGACCATCCCCGAAAGCAGTAGAAGAATGGGTTAAATGAAACTGGATACCATCGATTAATGAAGGAATAAAAAGTCACTTTGTAGGCAAAGGTTTCTTCGTTTTTGTGTTCGATAACGTAGATGATAGAAGCCTGATCTTCAGAAACGGGCCATACTTCATGGGTCCCCAAGGCCTCTACTTGAACAAATGGACCCTAGACTTTGACCCAGCACAAGATGTGCCCACTACTGTACCTATTTGGGTGCATCTCCCGCACCTTCCCCTTCATTGCTAGAGCCAGAGCTCACTACAATCCATCCGCAAGCCCTAGGAAGATAAATAGATCAGGCACTGAGGAAGGATCAATACTCCTACGCTCGCATCTGTGTAGAGGTCGATCTGGAAATCGGGATACCTGAAGCAATCAAACTCTCGGTGGTGGATTGGACACACATCCAAGAGCTCGACTATGAATAGTTTCCCTTCAAGTGTCGACACTGTCACGAATACGGGAACTTCGCAAGATACTACAAAAAGAAAAATGAGGAGGTATTAGAGAAAGAAAAGGGTGAACAATGGAAACAAGCAAGGAAAACAACAAGTAACAGGCATAAAAACAAAAATAAAGCTAAAGAGACAGAGAATAAAGCAGGGCAAGAAAGTGCAAGCAATCAAAACACTAGAAGTAGGGAAACCATTAGCATCGTGGAGGACAAAAATCCCTTTGAATCTCTTAAGCGGCCTCCAGAACCTCCAGAGATAGAGTGAGAAGATCTTCCTCAGCTGAACAATAACGACTCTTTAGGGCCAGGTAATAATCTAAACCAAAGCCCAAGTAATACTTCCTCTCCTTCTTATGCTGATATAATCAAACAAAAGAAGAAAAACATAGAAAACACTGGCTCATCAGACGATGAAACCTTTGAAAGGCCAACAAAAAAAGTTGGAAGAAGAACAAACAGGGAAACCAGGGAAGAAGAGTTAGAAAAGCAAAAAACCCTTGGTAGTCAAGCTACCATTAAGATGACACTTGGGAGGAATACTAGACCTAGGGTCCCCAAGGGAGGAGGGCCTACCCCAACAAGTGGTAAATGATGCAGCTGGTCTCTTGGAACTACAGGGGTTTGGGGAATCCCACTAAGGCAAAGGCCATTGAAGATCTATTGAAAATGGAACCCATAGACATCCTCATGCTCCAAGAGACAAAAGTAGAAGGGGAGAACCTTCTAAATACCAGTAATACAAAATGGAAATTCGATGTTGGAAAGGTTGTCAGCGCCAGAGGCACAGTTGGAGGAATAGGTACATTCTGGTCAAAAAACTCCTTTTCTTTAGAAAGATCCTTTGAGACCCAGCATTGGATATTTACTGAATTGTGCCACACAGCAAGCAATCTCAACCTACCTTTGTTTAATATGTATGTTCCTGTACACTATGGGGAAAAGAAAGAGTGTTGGAAGACACTCTCAGACTTTCTAGACCATATTAATCCCAAGAACATAGTTATAGGAGGCGACTTGAACATAATTCTAGATTCTGAAGAGAAGAGAGGAGGGATCTACTCGAGAGACCCTTTTCTCGCCACAGTGGAGAATCTGATACTATAGTGGGACTTAGTAGACTTCAAGCTAGTTAAAGGAGAATACACTTGGACCAACAACAGAACAGGAGAAAATCACATAGTAGCAAGGCTGGATAGATTCCTCATCAGTAGCTCTATAATGATGGAAAAAAAAATAGTTATCAACAAGATTCTTCCAAAACTCACCTTAGACCACAAACCAATTCTCCTCTGCCTGAAAGATGAAGAAGACCTAGGTCCCCTCCCCTTTCACTTCAGTCCTCTCTGGGCAGAAAGAGAAGGGTTCTTTGAAACAGTTGAAACAGCTTTGAGAATAGATGTTTTAGGCTCCCCAAACTATGTGTGGGAGAAACAAATGAAAAATGCAAAGAAGGCCCTAAAAGAATGGATAAAGAAACCTATGAACACCCCCACCAGCAAGAGGAAAGAGGCTTTCATTCAACTAGAAGAAATGCAATTTGAATTGGAAGAGAAAGATATTCACCCCATGGATTTAGATAAAGAAAAATCTGCACAAAGGAAAACATATAGCTCCTTCAGAAACGAGGAAGAGTATTGGCGCTTAAAGTGCTGCAGTTTGTGGCTTAAAGCTGGGGATAGAAATACCACGTATTTCCATAGACAGTACAGGGCTCAACTTTCCCGAAATCATATAGCAGAAATCACCACATCTAATGGACAATTATGCAAAGGATTTGCCCAAATAAAGGAAGTTGCAGTGAAACATTTCCAGACTCTCCTTACTGCAGAAAAGGATGGGAGCAAGGAGGATAAATCAGAGTTCCTCGCAAACATACCAAAGATAGTCAGCACGGAGGATAATGAAAATCTTATGAGCTCAGTCATGGAAGAAGAGATTTCTAATATTGTCTTATCCATGGAGCTAGACAAAGCGCCAGGACCTAATGGATTTTCAATCCACTTTTACAGAATCTGTTGGGAGCTAATCAAACCTGATCTCCTTAGAATGATTCGTGGGAAAATATTAGGGGCAGAATAAACTCAACCTTCCTTGCTTTAATACCCAAAGAAACGAACCCAGGATCATTGGACAGATACAGGCCGATCTCATTGTGCAATTCGTCCTACAAGATAGTGGCCAAACTTCTAGCGAACAGAATCAAGCCTCTCCTGCAAAAGCTCATTTCTCTAGCCCAAGGGGCATTTGTGAAAGGAAGACACATCCTAGACAACGTTATCCAAGTCCAAGAAGCCCTGCACTCGAGCCACTCACAAAAAGAACAAGGTATGCTCATAAAACTGGATATGTGTAATGCTTTTGATAGAGTTAACTGCTCTTTTCTGTACAGGGTGCTTTCATCCTTTGGATTCAACTAGGACTTTATAAATTTAATCAAATCTTGCCTAGAGAAGATCTGGATAGCTCCAATGGTAAATGGGAGACCAACAGATTTCTTTTTAGCCACCAGGGGATTGAGGCAGGGATGCCCCCTTTCACCATTTCTTTACATCCTGATGGCAGATTCCCTGAGCAGAAAATTGTTCTTGAAAAAACAAAATGGAAACATCCCTGAGATTAAAATTGTGAAAGGAATTGCCCCGGTGAATCATGTGTTGTTCGCTGATGATTCAATGTTGCTTGGGGGTGCATCTCCAAGAATTGCAAATGCCTTCAGAACCATCCTTAAAAAATATTGTGGTATCTCTGGAGCGTTAATCAGTGAAAGGAAAATTGTTTTCTACGAATGGAATACAGAGTAGCACGCTATTGAGAGAATTGCCAACGACCTGGGATTCAATGGATATGTAGATTGGGACAAATTCAAATATTTGGGTCTTCCAATAATGAAGGGATCCAACAGGAATTAACTATGGGAGGAGGTGATATCAAAATTTAAAAAAAAATATTGCAGTATGGGGTGGCTATTGGCTTACCATAGGAGGTAAACTCATGCTCATTAGATCGGTTCTCTCGGCACTGCCAACATTCCAAGCCTCCTTAATGATGGCCCCAAAGTAAATCTCAGATCAAATCTCCAGTCTCATGCGTAATTTCCTGTGGAATGGAGGGCAAGGAAATGGTAACAAATTTCATTTAATAAAATGGGAAACAACAAAAAGACCATTAGAGGAAGGCGGCCTTCAAATCCAAGATCCCCTGCAAGCAAACTTAGCGTTGGGTTGTAAATTACTGTGGCAATTTCTTGCTGAGCCCAATCACCCAGTCAGCCAGATATTAAAGTTTAAATACCTCAAACACCAGTCAATTAAATCCTTCATCCTAGAGAATGCCCCAAAAGGAATGCAGGCTTGGAAGCTATGCAGCAAAAGCATCAAGTTTTTCAAATATCACCTGTATAGAATTCCTGGGAATGGCAAAAACACTCTACTATGGAAAGACAGAGTCATGGGTCATCCCCCTCTGACAGAAAACAATGAAATATCAGAGATAATAATTTGGTTACAATCAAAAGGAATTCGGAAAATTGAAGACATATCTGGCTGGGACAACAAAGGAGATTGGCAGCGCTAGAATTTTCCTAAAGCACCAATGCATCTAACCCCCCAGCTAAATGCCCTTAAAGAGGCAATTTCAGACTTTGCTCTAGTACATAAAGATGAAGAAGATACCTGGGGATGGGGAAAGACGAGGGTGTACACAACAAGACAAGGATATTTACAGATGCAAAAAGGATTCGCCACATCCGAAATTAGTGTGGAAGCAGGTTTGGGACAACTTTAGCATCCCCAAGATCAATTTCTTCTTTTGGACTCTGTTCCATAACAAAATCCTGACTAGAGAAAACCTGTGTAGAAGGAACATAGCAAGTCCCAATCGATGTGCTCTATGAAAAAACGCACTGGAAACCTCAGATCATATGTTTATCAGTGGTGATTATGCGAAGAAGGCCTGGTCTATCTTTCTGACCGGACTGAATGTGAGACCCCCAGCTCATTGTTCGATTGTAGATATGTTCTCCACTTGGAAAGCCAATTATTCTCACAATATTGCTGTCAAATCTCTATGGTATAAGGTATGGATGGTTGCCCCAAAATATGTATGTTGGAAGCTATGGCTAGCTTGGAATGAAACCATCTTCAACCAAAATGAAATACATGCGGAAAAAGTGGCAGAACAGGCAAATAAACTCCTTTTAGAAACTCTGAACTACTCTTCAGTCAAAGATGATAATTCCCTCTGAACAGAGGAAAGGGCATGGCTGGATGACTTCTCTTGCAAGAGCAGACCTTAAAAAATCACTCGGCCAACCCATAAGGAAAGATGGCAGATTCGAGAACCCATGGACATATTTTAGCAGTGGTGGAAATCCCAGGGTAAGTGCACTATCTTCTTCGATGGTGCCTCAAAAGGAAATCCAGGTAGATCAGGAGCAGGAAAGGTAATCTTCTATCCGAATGGGGAAAAAGATGATTTCAGTTGGGGACTCGGATTGAAAACCAACAATCAGGCTGGAGCTCTCATTCTTTTAAAATCTTGCCAATTAACCAGAAAGGAAAGCCCAAGCGAAATCCTTATTTTTGGAGATTCAGAATTGTTGATAAAGTCATTAACAAGCAAGAAATGGCTCAAGGATCCAGCGTTAAACAAACAGCTCTCAAGAGTGAGCAAAATCCTGAAGGACTTCTCCTCGGTGCAAATATTCCACATACTCAGAGATCTAAACAAGGAAGTGGACAGATTGGCAAATATAGGATGCACTCTACAAAATGGAATGATCAGCATAAATGCAGGTGCTTTGAAAATGGCAATTATTCCCTAACTAGGAAAGGAGCTCATGTAAAATCTACGAATTGTAATGGTTGATTAGGCTTCGCCCAACTCAAATTTATCAATAAAACACTACCGTTTCAGTTAAAATATATATATATATATAATATATATTATTATATATATATATATATATTATATAATATATATAATATATATATATATTATATCTGTTTTTGTTTTTTTTCAATTTTTTATGGTTTTATGAGAAATTTTTTTGTCTTTATTATACATATTTTTATATTGGTTTTTTTAAGTGATCAACAATTTAGAAAGAAGAAAATAAGAACAACTATAAAATTTGGTAATCAATCATGGTTTAAAAAAAAATTGGACATAAAAAATTTAAAGTGTCGAAAATGTAACATTTCAAAAAAATATCCACATTTAATACATTAAAAAATTTAAAGTGTCAAAAATAAACCCTCTAAAAAAAATGTTCATGTTGTGTCAACACGTTTCAAAATCAGCATGAAAATCATTAGCATTCAAAAAAAAATATTTATATTTGATACATAAGAAAATTTAAAGTGTCAAAAATATGCTCCAAAAAAAACGAGTGTATTCTGCATCACTACTTTTTAAAATCGGTTGAATTTTTTGCTACCTCAACAAAACAAGTAATCGTATTAGTTTTTGTTTCAAAGTTTACATTGTTTCCAATTTAGTATTTAGAAATAATGGAAAATCCTAAACATCCTAAACCCTAACCCTACTAGATGAAGCAACAAAAATGTGGGCCCTGATTGGATAAATCGGTACGTCAACTTCCCGGGGTTATAACTTTGGCATACAATATCCATCGCTCAAGCATAAATAAGTAAAGTCTTAATTATTTGTGATTTTGATAAGGTTGAATCACATTCATTAACGATTTGACCTTATGTTTCCAACATCTTGGATTTAACCTAATAATTTCCATGTACATGATGAGAACTATGTTCTCATTGGTAAGCACTCTACATTGCATATTTCTTAGTGTTGTAGTGATGATATAAAATGGTTTGTTGATTGTTGAGCTAATTTATGTACCTAAACTAACACAATTATTTATTATCAATCCAGGTTGTTTATGCTTTGAGGCAAGTTCACTATGTGTGAAGATCAGATATAATCAAACCTTGAAAGATAATTTATTCAAAAGCAATACATCCTACAACTCTAATTCAACTTGTTTACAGTAGAGGAAAAATATTGAGATGGTTCTTAACTCAAGAAGTCCACCTTTGCCTCAACTATCACTTAATGAATCAGAGATGAAAATCAAGAACTTGAGATGGATAAATTGTTAATGAAAGAAGCTCTTAACTTAAGAGACACATAAAGTATTTCATCATAAGTTATTCATCTCAATACTCAAAATCAGAATAAAAACCACTTGCATGCAAATCAAAGAAACTAGTTGTAATTCATCATTTTAGCAGAAGAGATGCTCAACTTTAACACTTGTGTTTCTTCAACTCAATAAAGTGATGAATAAGCTAATAAATAAAGCAATCAACTACCATTCATGAACCATAAAGCAATCTGAAATAAATCTTTGAAAAACCAGTTCTACACTAAACAAATTACAGGAAATAAAACTAGTTAACAATGAAGTGTACTTAGCTTGGAATGGGGGCCCTACACCTTTGCCTTGCACACTTGAGAAGTGATATCAGAAGCTCAAATCAATTACACATCCATAGCATTGAGCAGCAAAATAATAATAGCACAAGTCTTTAAATTAATTCCTCAAACCAAAAGTATCACAGCATAAAAGTATAATAAGTCAATACATGAGCCATCAAAGTTGTGGCTCTTAAATAAGGAGTCTCATGAAAAAAACTGATCTACATTCACTCTAACAAACCCATCTACTCTAATCCATCTATCCAAGTCTAATTCACTACCCTCATCCCAAGAAATATGACCACTCTCATGGAATCTCAAAACTGCCCTATTTAGATGGGATTTCTGGATGACTAGTCATAATTGACTAGCTCCAAATAGGCCTTATAAAGCTCGTTCTGTTGGAACAAAGCATAGGTGGCTTAGTCCTAGTTCCCAAGCTTTCATTCATGTATCACATTCGTGCTCAAGTGGCTTGCAACCATATCAACCATAGAGTGATTACGGGAATTTCTGAAATTGCCAAATTTGCACTTAAAATCAAACTTTTATAAAAACTTTAGAAATTGAAAAATTAAAGCTAAATACCTGAATGGATATCAAATATACATCAAAATGGAATGAATTAAGTGAAAATGGATGATAAGTAGATGGTTAAGTATGTTTCTTAGAGCAAAATAAGACCAAAACTAAGGCCCAACATCTCTCCCTTGCTTATCATCAAGCATGTCCCCATCCTTGCTTGCTCCTCTTGGATCCTCTGCCTTCTGTAGTAGATGTTGTACCTGTAGATGTTTCCCTGCCCAAACAATCAAATCTTGATTCATGCCTTTCCTTGAACAAAGCTGCTTTAACCTTCTGTTTCTCATATTTTGCCTGCCACATCTTTTTGTCCTTTAGCCATTTGAATGCTTGCTTAGAAAGTAATTCATTTCTTCGTTTCAGTCTGCCTACTTCTTCTTTTAACTTTTCATTTGTTTTGATCAGCTTAGCATTGTCCTTCTTATGTGCCTTGTTTTCTTCTGTTAATTGCTTTTCAAAGATTTTGCTAATTTCCAATTGATCAGTTAAGTCCTTGATTTTGGCCAAATTGATTTCCTTTTCAAAATCTTGTGTTGTTTTCATTAATGATGCTGCTGCTGCATCATCATAATATGTGGAATCTCGTTCAAGGACTTCTTGTGCAATATCATGTTCTTCTTGTTTTTTGGGATAATATGCCTCTACTTCTTTGTCTAAGTGAATGGGACTCTTATTCCTAAACCTCCTAGGAATAGACATGACAGATATTTCAGTTTCATGCATGGCCATATTTCTAGCTCTTGTTCTTGGATATAAGGGGGAATTCATCAAACTCCTATTTTCCTGTTCTATTTTGTCCTGTGCCTCAATAATCTGTTCAGTAAAATGATTTTTAATCATGAATTTTCTCCACACTATGCCCTGTGATCTCACTTGGTACTCCACTAGGATTTTGATTAATCCTTGATGGTATATTTGTGCTGCTTTAGGCCTGTGTTCCTGTTTTACTGTTTCAATCATTCTCACAAGACTCCTATATAGGAAATATGATAAATTAACCCTATCCTCCCCTCTGATGTGCTATAGAACTCTGACATGATACAAGTGGGCAATGTTATATCCTCGATCACAAGTCAAAAACTTTTGGATGACCAAGACCAATTCACCCCATGGTTCATTAAACCACTCCCTAGGTATCCCTTTTGTCCTATCAAATGTCCCCTTCTGGTTTTTCTCAAGGAAGAAATTCCACGCTTTCTCCTTGAAGTGTAGGCCTTTGTAATACTTCTCCCTTATCATTGGCAAATATAAGGCTTTGGACAAGTATTCATGGGTTACCGGAACAATGATTTCCCCTACTCAGGTCTGGTCTTGACTAAAATTATTTATAAAGTCCTTGGTTATCTCCTCAGAATGGCCATTAAATTTTTGTAAAAAGCCTATCATCCCTGCCTGATAAAGTTTTTCTATAGTCTCTTCTCCCCAGCTTTCTATCTGAAATTTTGGCTCTACCCGGTTTGTCATTGCTTCTGTAAACCAATCAATGTAGGCTTCTTCTGTTACTAACTTCATTTTAACAATAAAAATTTATGACTATTGTTCTTTTAAAATGAAATTATGGAAGCAAAGAAGCTTACCTTCCTCCTTTGACTCAACTCAACTCTGACTTCTTTAACCTCTATTATATTCCCTTTGCAAAAGCACTGTTTTAATCCCCTGTTTAATGCAAACAACACCTGTATACCTTCTGTTAATATACTGATCTCTGTTTTTGAAAATTGAATACACATGCAACAATAACCATGTTTACTCATCGCCCAAAAACACATGATTTACTGTGTATTTAAAACAAAAACTGAATAATTTGGCTCTCGGCCTCATCATCAAAACCAAAATTCCCAAAATGTTCTTGGCCTAAGCAAAAACAAGGCTCTTCAACTGTATCATAAAATTCTGAGAATTACGCTTGCGGCCTCATTATCAAAACAAAACTTCTCAACACACTCTCGTCCTAAGCAAAATCAATTATGAAGGCATTCGACTGTAGCATTTGATTTAGAAAATATGCGTGCAGACTCATCATAAAAACCACAAAATGCAAAAAGGCTCTCGGCCTCAACCAAATATGCACAAAACTCCCGGCCTCAACTAAATATGCATAAACTTTTCAGCCTCAACATGACACTATATACATATTTTGGCCTCAAAATATCTATTAAAAACACAACATTGTTGAATGGTTCAACAACCCGACTCCTTTTGGCAGCTAATAATGCACATGACAATCTGGTATTCGATCCCCTGTTCCGGTCAAACCAAAAATATATACATATTAACATGCACAGGAACATAACAGAGACCACTAATGCATCACAGCTGATAGCGTGCAGCAAAGGGTATGTTAATTGAAACAATAGTTAAACAATTAACAACGCACATGTAAACAGCCTTCGGCGCTATATGAACTCTGCCTCCCCTGTTTCGAACTAACTCTCTGTGTTTAATGCATCATATTCCATATTTAATTCGAAATCCTTCTAACGTGTTATGCATGCAATATCTAGACTTTAAATGCTGCCTATTTAACCAATGTTTGCTATATCAGGATTGATGCATAAAAATCTATTAATATATATCCATAAGTGCTGTCAACTGGAGATAACACGGATTTATAGTGTTGCCTGAATGTCAATGAGCGCTTGGAATGTAACTGAGCGCTCCAAATCCCTATTACTTCGGTCAATTAAACTGATGGCAAGGCAATGGATCTATTAGTTAATGACAAGCAATCACAACATATCCCACAGTCGTCGAGCGTAAATAAACTCCACTCTTACCTGATTGGATCTCGAAAATCGGCTTTCTCTGAACATTAAACTCGGACTTCTTCGTTAAAATCACATCAAACTCATTTCACCCTCCTTTTACTGTGTTGCAGCTTCAAACACCATTTCTCTGAGCTATGGCAATGAGTATTATGGTTTAAACAACGCAGGAGAGGTCGGTTTATGACCGTTTCAAGGCTGTACCGCGCCTTTCATCCATTGGTGTTTTAATGCGTGGTTTACATGGCCGTCCTTTTTGACCAGTCGCTCGACTGTGTCATGAGGATGGTCGAATTATTGTTTCATACGCATGACCTTCCACCGTTACATTGTCTAATGACAATAAGTTGCCATGACACCGTGTCAAACCCGTACCTGTGTGCTGGCCTATTGGTGTTTGTGGTTAGCATTTCATTCATGGTTGCAGCGTTTTTTTATTATGGCCACCGTCGTGGGCTTGCATTGCAATAATATTTGTGTAATAATATTTCGTTACTTGGCCGCAATGCTCATATTCATAATTTTCATATGGTTTGTTGCGCAGTTGTTTCATTTGTTGTATTCCATATGCACCCTTTCACCCTTTACTTTATAACATATACCATATGTGATGCGCCCCGGTACCATATGCATGATCGTTGGGTCTTATACCTTATATCCTATGCGTGTTAGTTGCACACACCATAACCTTATATCCTTTGTTTCATATGCCATAACCTTATAACCTTTGCGCATTAGATTTTATATACCATAGCTTTAGCCTTTGCGCATTAAATTTTATATACCATAACTTTAGCGCATTCATGTTTTTGAACTATGGTATATGTTGGTATGACAAATAACTTTTTGGTTTCCATATAGCGCATGGGGTTTATATTGTGACTTGTATACCATAACTTTATAATTTTAAAATGACCATTTGGGTCATATTTAAAATTATTACCACCACTAATGCTTTGATTTTATGTGCAAGTGAAAAGAGTTGTCCTAGCTTGGTCTTTTTCTTCTAAAGAAAAATACCTAGGGTTGTAGGAATATGTATAGGGAATGTATATGAATGAAATGTATAGGGAATATGGGATATGTATAAGGAATGTAGGATATGAATGTTAATGAATATCCTTAGGTACTAACTTCAATTAGATCAAAGACTAAAAATTTCTAAAAAAAAATTGAATTTCAAGCACAAAATGACTATGAATATACTCCCTTGGATGATTCTGTACAGGTGGAATGGAATCAAAATGTTGTAGATGGATGAAAAGTAGACTTTTATTGTTGCTCCTTGTTCGCCATGCTCCATTTCTTGAATTGTTCAGGTCCCTCTGTAATAATGTCTCAACTCAGGTCCCTCTGCAATGCTTATGGAATGTTGTGTTGCCATTGACAGGTCTCTTCAGGTTCTGCTGCAACGATCTCTTGCTTCAGGTCCCTATGTGGACAATACAATACCTCAGCTTTCCAGCTAAAAGCCTACTGCAATGCTCTCCCTTGCTGAAGTTTTGACTTGTCCCCAAGTCAGTTGTGGAGAGTCCCTGCATTGAAATTGTTTGAGAACAGTAGAACAAGAATATAGAATTCATAGAGTCCAGGTTACCCTGGCTTTCCCCTATGAATTCGTGTTTGCATGGTGCCAGTTGCCTTGTTTTCACCAACAAACAAATTATTTTTTATGTTTTTTCTTTTGTTCTTTTTTCCTTTTTTTTCTATATACACATATTTTTTTTTTCTTTTTAAAATATTTTTGTATTTTTATTCATTTTCCAAACTGGAAGATGGCTGAGCCATAATTTCCAGTCCTGTTTCTTTTACCAGTGGTTTCATGAATGCTTCTTTACTGATAGGCCTATTATAAACTTTGAGCCTATGTTCGTTTACAACAAATGAGGTGGAGTCCTGGTCAATTGTCTTGATATTTACTGCTCCATTGTCAAATATTTCTTCAATTTCATATGGACCGAGCCAGTGTGTCGTAAACTTTGCTTTGAAGTCTTTGAATTTGGAGTCAAAAAGTAAGGCCCAGTCTCCCTTGTGAAATGTCTTTGTTTTGATATATCTGTCATGCCACTTCATTCTTTATTGTTGCACCAATGTAGTATGTTCTATAGCTTGTTGATGATCCTCATCCAATTGGTTCAATTCCATGATCATTTGTTGTTGTGCTTCAGTCAGGTTCAGTCCTAATTCAGCTGCTAGCCTATATGTTTGTATCTGAAATTCTATAGGCAATAAGGCTTCTTTCCCATAGACCAACTAGTATGGACTAAAACCAGTTGTGTTCTTCCATGTGATTCTGTAGGCCCATAGTGCATCCTTTAACTTTTCAGACCAATCTCTTATGTTTAGTTGCACTGTTTTAGTCATGATATTTTCTAGGACTTTATTTGTGGATTCTACCTGACCATTTTCTTGAGGGTGATATGGTGTAGACTTCCTATGTTTAATCTTGTATTTCTCTGTCAGATCCCATACTAGCTTTGATGTAAATTGTGTTCCTTGATCTGTTACAATCTGTCTAGGTACTCCATATCTTACAAAAATTTCTTCAAAGAGGAAGGTGACCACGGTATCTTCTGTTGCTCTACTCACTGCTTTGGCTTCCACCCATTTGGTTACATAGTCCGTGCATACTAGAATGTACCTTTTCCCCTTTGATGGTGGATTAATGGGTCCAACAAAATCAAGTGCCCACTGCTCAAATGGCTCAATGAGGACCTGTGGCTTGAGCGGCATCTCATCTGATAAGATTGGTCTCCCTGTTCTTTGGCAATTGTCACATTGCTTGACATATGCCTTAGAATCTCTGAAGACAAATGGCCAATAATAGCCCAATTGCAGTACTTTATATGTTGTTTGTTTGTCTGCAAAATGACCACCACATGGTTCATCATGACATGCTCTGAGAATGTCTAATATTTCATCTTCACGCACACATTTTCTAATCATTATATCTGAACCAGTATAAAATAAATCACCATTCACCCAGCTATACCTAGAACTTTCTCTAACAATTTTCTTTCTTTGCTTGCTAGTGAATTGGGTTGGAAATTTTCCAGATGACAAATAATTTGCAATATCTGCAAACCAAGGTGTTTTCACCATTATGGAAAACAAATGTTCATATGGAAAGTTGTCTATAACTAGATTTGGGTCGTCAGGTGATTCTATGTGGGACAGAAGTCAGCCACTTGATTTTCTTTGCCTGGCCGGTCTTGTATTGTGATATTAAATTCTTGCAATAACAGGATCCATCTTGTGATTCTTCCATTGGTGATGGGTTTATTCATCAAGTATTTTATTGCTGAATGATCTGTGTAAATGAAAAATTGATATCCTGTTATATAATGCCTGAATTTATTTACTGCATGTATGACGGCTAACATTTCTTTTTCTGTGACTGTGCAGTTCAATTCTGCAAGTGTTAGATTCTTACTTATAAAGTATTTTGCATAATTGAACAAGTTTTTTTTCTGTCCAAGAGAGGCACCTAACGCAGTATCTGATGCGTCAGTGGAAATATGAAATGGCAAAGACCAGTTTGGCCCACGAAGTATGGGTGCCATTGACAGTTTGTCTTTTAGAATTTGAAAAGCATTTTGACAGCTATTTGTCCATTGAAATTCAACATCTCGTGCTAATAGTTTGAACAGAGGTTGAGCTATTTTACTAAAGTTTTCAATGAATCGTCTATAATAGCCCACATAGCCCAAGAAAATTCTTACCTCCTTTTGTGTTGTAGGTGGCATCAGGTTAACTAGGACTTGGATTTTGGCTGGATCCACCTTAATTCCTGAAGCGGAAATATGGTGTCCCAGAACTATACCCTCTGTCAACATCATATAGCATTTTTCGTTACTTAATGACAAATTTGTTTCTATACATGTTTTCAAGACTTTCTCAATATTGTTGAGGCAATCATCATATGTATTTCCATAAATTGTGAAGTCATCCATATAAACCTCTACACATTCATGGACTAGATCAGCAAATATTGCAAGCACTGCTCTTTGAAAAGTTGCAGGTGCATTGCATAAACCAAACGGCAAAACTTTATATGCATAGGTTCCCCATGGGCAAGTAAATGTTGTCTTGTCTTGGTCTTCTATTGCTATTCTAATCTGGTTGTATCCGCTAAACCCATCCAAGAAAGAGAAGTATTTCTTTCCAGCCAAAGAGTCTAACACCTGGTCAATGAATGGTAGAGGAAAATGATCTTTTAATGTAGCTTTGTTTAACTCCCGATAGTCTACACATACCCTCCACTTTCCATTTTTATTTGGTACAATAACTAGTGGAGAAACCCATTGACTATCTGAAATAGGATAGATGAATCCAACATTTAACAGTTTTTGCAGTTCCTCTTTCACTATTTCTTTCATCATAGGATTCATTCGTCTTTGAGGTTGTCTGACAGGTTTAAGTTTATCATCTGTATAGATGTGGTGGATACATGTGCTAGGATGGATTCCTTGCATATCAGTATAATCCCAGGCAAATGCTTTTGAGTATTTTTGTAGTAATGCAATTACCTCTTGTTCTTGTTTTGATTGCAACTGGTTCCTAATATTTAAATGTTTTCCAGGATATACCTCAATTGCTTTTATTGTTGGATTGGAAATTGTGTTTATAGGAAAGATATCTATAAAATAATTTCGCAAGGTTTGAATAGTACAAGTTTCCTGGAAACACTAATTCAAAAGGTTATTTGCAGCTTCATATTGAACTTCTCTAAGCTGATCTGAAATATTTGGTTCTGAAATGAAAAGATCCATTAAGTCTTCATTCTCTTCCTCTTCTCTAAAATAAAAGAATTGATTTATACTCAAGACTGATTTAGTTTGTTGTTTTTCTTGAGTTTCAAGTACTAATTCTAAAGAAGTTGATTGTGCAGGTGAATAAAGAGCAATATGTTTCCTCTCATCTCCATGTGAAATAATCATACTTCCTGATCTGCATCCTATAAAGGCATCAGCAGTAGCTAACCATGGTCTGCCTAAGATTGAGGATGTCCTCCCATCTTTGTTTTTGGTTGCAGGATAAGGAAGTCAATAAGATATTCCCATGAATCCAAAGAGACTATGATATCTTCTAATATTCCTTCCGGAACAATTTTAGATCTGTCTGCTAGTTCTAAGATTGTAGAATTTGATCTAATGTCGTTTAATTGCAGAGTTTTCATTGTCTCCATTGTCATTACATTTATAGCTGCTCCCAAGTTTATTAATGTATTTGGTACTGAGAAATTATTTATTGATATAGTAACCATAGGGATACCAGGATCAAGATATTTTTCTACAGTAGTTTGTGTAGACATGAGGCTTGCTAGCTTATCAATGACTTGGATTGTAGTGGGATCCTTTCTCTTTTTCCCTGATTTCTTGATGCATAATTCCTTCATTGTTTTAGCATATATTGGTATTTCTTTAATTGCTTTCAACAAAGGAATTTTTACATAAGCATTCTTTAATTCATCTAAAATATCAAATTCAGGAAGGGTTATTTCTTTTGGTTGTTCCACTAACCTTTCAGGATAAGGTGGTGTTTGAGTTGTAATTGATTTTCCTTTCTGAACTTGTATTTCAGTTTGTGCTGCTTCAGGTGATTCTCCTTGTTCAGTTGGTTCTTCTACAATTGGCGAAGAATCCTTTTTAAGTAATTTGCCAGACCTTAAATGGACATCATTTAGAGGAAGAATAGAGTAAGTTGGAAAATATGTTGCTTCCTCTACAGTGTATGCAGATTTCTCCACTTTGTTATTCGGATTTGCCACCGGTTGGGCTGGTAATTGTGTTGGTCTGGGTTGGTTTGAAGGTAACTGTAACTGTTGTGGTTGTGTCAACAATGGTGGTGGATTCTGCTGTTGGAATGGAATGGATGGCGGATATGCAGAATTTTGTTGCGGAAATGGCATGGATGGTGGATATGGTGGGT
>APFE030694140.1:0-10162 GCA_000404065.3 Pinus taeda
TCATTCGATGAATGCTAATTACGAGAGAGTTTAAGAGCTTTCACGCAAACGAAACGATCACAAAACAACAAAGAACTTCCCTAATGCAGCTAATGCAAATTAACAAACTTTTCTTTAAGATCACTAATCACTAATCGAAATGATAAGTTCTAATTCTCATTAACTAATACAAAGCAAAAGAGATTTTTCTTTTTGATGATGGCAAAATGCACTAAACAACTTTGAGAAATGACAACAAAAAAATTCTATTCAATACAAGCACATTCAGTTCCCTAAATCACAAATCAAACTTCCAAAGAACAAGAAAGATCCCAAAGACACCAATGAGCCGTGTAATCTAGGCTCAAAGTGAGACGAAGCGGAATTCAAGTGAAGACAAAGCGAACGTCCCCCAAAAACGCAACCCAAAACGATTTTACAACCACAAACAAGTGCAAAGCGGGAGGTCAAACAAAGAGTCGACTGGACTACTAGAAGATCAAAACACTTGAGGAAGGCTCGACACACAAGGCCACTAGATGCCCTAGGGCTAGAAATGTGAAATCGATGGAAAAAAGCAAACACCCAAAGGGTAACGATCAAAGCCAGTCAAATCACACTCCAACACACTCAAGTAGTCTAAAAAAGGTACCTAGAACAAAAACCAAGCTCAGAGGGCTCTCAACCAAGCAAACTTCAAAAGTTCCCAGGCCTGGCATGACTGTCAGGCTGCAACTAGCGCCTTTCAGGGATTGGCGCGGGTTGTCAGTGTGCAACTTGTGCCAACTGGCGCGACTGTAACTCTATAAACAAGCGCTAGCCGAGTTTGCTATGGAAAAATAAAAACCAAAAGAGCCAAAGCTAAGTCAATCGTACTCAGGTACACCAAGGGGCAAGAAGCAACACAGGGATTCAACCCAGAAAGCTAATCAAGCAGGAGAAACCAAGAAACAAGGCAAGTTCCAAGCCATTCAGGTAAACCAAACCGGAGATGGACTGAAGTGGCGTTGATCTTCTTTGCTAATGCAGAGCAATAGTGTTTCGAAGGCTATCTAGCCGTACTTCAGGCTCCGTCTAAAGTTTAGAAATCAAACAACAAGACAAAACAAGAAACAAGACAAAAGCCAACTCCCCAGCGGAGTCGCCAAATTTTTGTGGAGGTAAATCCCCTCTCCGGATAGAGGTGATCCCTACTAGCCCAAATGGGGTCTAGCAACAATCAAACAACGCTAACACGCAAGTTCCTAATTGCAAATAAAAGGCCGATGATGAGAGCTTACCTGGATTCCAACGCTAGTACTTGTAGAAGAGTCGTCTCTCCCATTCCTTTGCTCCAGCTAGTCACGATCCCCACGATCCTCGTGAACGGACACCTGCACATGCAAAGAACGACACAAATACAAGCATAAAATCCAATAGATGCAACTATATATCAGTCAGAAAGGATATTACTCAATCATCATTATAAAGACAATAAGAGTGGAACCATAATGATAGTCGTTTATTATTATTGATAAACAAAGAAGAATACAACCATAGTTCTGACGTCAAATCCTCCTTTGGCTGGGTGATCAGCAGTACATGCCTTGCAAAGCTTGTTGGGAATGGGGAACAAGCCTCTCTCTCCTTGGTTACTTGGACAAGAATCTCCTCACTTTTGATTTAGCCTTATGGGGATGAAGAAGGCTTCTTGTAGCATGAGCTTAGCAATTCTCAGACTTTAGGACTTAGAATTTGGAACTTGGAGACTAGAACTACTAACTAGCTTGTCAAAGGCAAAAGGACGAGCTTTTATAGATAGAGGGGAAGGAGTTAGGATTTCCACAATATTCATGGGGTTGGCTTTATCACTAAGAAGCTTCCATGAGAAGGTGGCAAACAACTTCCCTTCTATGGAGATTCGAAGCCAAACTGATCCAACTCAAGATGGAATAAGTTCATGAATAGGTTAGGAAGAACCTTCGTAAGTTTGTTTGTTAAAAACTTTACCCAACTGGGCTGGCGCGAGTGCGACTCTAAGACAGAGCGCCAGCTGGCGCGCCCTCTTTGGAGGATTTCCCCCATTGGCGCGAGTGATACATAGTGGGACTGCGCCAATGGAAAAAGGGCTATTTTTATGGGTATTTTGCAGAAGGTGTCTTCAGGGCATATGAAGTACATACTCAAGGGGATACAATGCAAGTGCTTTCAGGTTATGTCACTTCTCACAGGTCCCAGAATAAGTCCTCCAATGTGCTGAAAAAGGGGTAACAGGGACGGTGACAAATTACTGTGTAACAGTTAGGATTGACAATTACCTGTCCCTAACTAATTTTTTGAGGATTTATTCAAGAAATATCAAGAGGATAGGGGTATCTGAGACCAGGAAAAAGTGAGCAAGAAAGGAATGATATGTCAGACAGTTTTCAGTGGCTACGTCTAGTTTGGATCAGATCGCTGTGATACCGGGAGTTCTCATACTAAAAGGAAAGAAGGCTCATGTATTTAGGAATAGCTCAGGGGGAGACTAATTGACATAGTAGTCTCAGGGTTGGGAGGCAAAGTAGTGAGTAGGTATAGTTGCAGAACAAATCTGGAAGACAACGTGACCAGATAAGTGAAAATTCTCGCAATATTAAGGATCTGATATATACCTCTATACAAATCTATGCTTGAAATTTGCTAATAGATAGTGGGAATGGACTAGTTAATTTGAGAAAATTGTATAAAGAGTCCGTAAGTAATTTGTTTCATATATCTATATAAGAGGTAGATTATTTTTTTGTACCCTAAGAAATTGTGCAGTTAAATTACATTGGAAAAATGACAACGCTGACAGAACCTAGATATACATATAAATCATGACAATAGATTAAAATGTCTAGAAGAAGAAAATTGTCAAGGCTTCTACACAACATATATTTAATCATGCAAAAACCTTTTATGCCAAATCTTTACTTTAGAAAGGCAAAACCCTGAACACCAGGGTAAGAAGAAAGTCAAACTTATATGTATACATGATCATTTAACATTCGTAATATATACAAGAACAAGAAAGAAATTTAGGAATCACAGAACTATCAAGATTATTGAAAAAGCTTAAAGGAGTAGCACGAAATTTAATCCAAGAATGGATAGACTGCGATAAATAAACCACCAGAATTCTTACATAATCAAAACTCTACCCTCACGGGCCAGATTCAGATAAATTACCATCTCATTTAATAAACCACAATCAAATAGAATGATTGATAGACTGCGATAAATAAACCACCAGAATTCTTACATAATCAAAACTCTACCCTCACGGGCCAGATTCAGATAAATTACCATCTCATTTAATAAACCACAATCAAATAGAATGATTACAATCTTCACTAGAAACATGGATAAGCAGAACTACTTTTGCTCCTGGCGAAAATGACAAAGTGACTACGGTAAACTTTATAGTGCCCCAAAACTGTTAAAAGATAATAGTATAATAGCATCCAAAGCCGACCATATAAATTAATCATCACAGTAGCACAAGGCCACTCAAAACCCATGAAAACAACAGAGTTGGTTCGGTTTTTCAGACCGCATAACCCTTGCAACTATACAAAACACATACCGCACTTAGGGTTGGACATATTTCTAGACAGTAAAGACAAATTTTGAATTTTAAAACTAATAAGTTATCAGTTTGAAACGAATTCTTCCTCTGGGAATCTGAGACAAGAAAAATCCTTAACAGAGAACAATAGATAAGATTCAAGTACCCGGTGGTGGGCTGGTTCTGCCATTAGCACGCTCAGAGGGCCGAATGGGGGTTTTCTCCAGCTCTTCACTCAAACATTTAACATCTATCAAACCCTCCATCCTAGCTAGGAGGAGTATCCAGAATTAAAAGCTCGCATATATAAACAACAGTTGGGTAAAAGGCGAAAGAAGGGAATTAGCAAACCAAAACTTACCTGATTGAAGTCGCATGTAGAAACCCTCCGTGCGAAATGATGAACCAAGAAACCCAATAAGTCAGTCAGGGAGGCCACAAACGAACAGGAGGCACATTATGACGATGAAGAACAAATATGGAGTACAAGTAGACCCCAACAACCAATGATAGACTTGGGGGTACCTGTGCATGATAAAGTCCCTTTGTAGAGCAGACTTTATCCATTTCCCGAAGAAGAACAATGAATGGGAAACGGCACTACACCAGAGGCATAGAACCTCGAGGTTCGCATCCACCGTCCAATCCAAGCTATAGTTGTAGACCGTTGATAAGGTGCCGATCCCGAGGTTGGCAATGAAGTTGTATAACAACGAAGTCTCTAGAGTAACAACACCTCTGCCTAGGCCAATAAATAACCGAAGTATTAATAAAGCTTTAAGAAGGTCGAGTGGGATGAATTAATGTTGGTCCAGTGGCCGAACTATATTAAAGACTTGTCTTAAATTATAGGCCTGGGCTTAGTTTGGTTCAGTTAATGTAATAGTAGAGTGTATTTTGAAAATGGTAAGTGGGCCTATTGGCTCGATTAAAAAAACCCATCCAGGGTTAGATTTCCTTAATCATTAGTCGCAGAAAATATGCATGAATTATGGTTTGACCTGAATGGTAAAGGACCATGTAATAATAATAAAGTGCAATGCTGAAATAACAACTGTCAAGAGTTACAGTTTTGTCGCAATCATAGTAACTCAATACTAAACAATCAAAGTTTAATATATGGTAAATCATTCAAACTTTTACTTATGCTCATTTTAACATGTGGATGTGTGACATTCTCACTAAATTTATTTGGACACTACTTAATCCAAAATATAAATTTAATAATACAAATTTTTTTTTTTCTTAAAGAAATGGTATGAAATGATATTTATTTGGTGCCTTATATAATAATTATTTTATTTTTAAAAATGATTTATTTTTACAAAACTATGCAATAATTAATATATTTTATATATTATTTTGACATGCATTTATTGAAAAAAAAGTTAAAAAATTGTATTTATTTTTCAATTACTTTTGACTAAATTCCTCTTTGTCAAGCAAAATTATTGAACTCGTGTTTAAATACATATATTTTTTTCTTTCAAATTTGTACCTAGAGGTCACATAGAAATTTTTAAGCAGTTGAAGAATTTTGAAGCCAACGATGGACAATAAAATTTCGGGGAGTATTCTCTTATGGAAGCAGTGATTGAAAATTATGAAAATAATCGAAGTTTTCTACATTAAAATTCCCATAGGCCCTAAGGGTTGAGCCTAGGCTATACCATATGTAACAACCTCCATTTAAAATATAGAAATAATGACATGGTATTATTAATCCATGGTATTATTTGGGCATGTGGTATTATTAATCCATGGTATTATTTAGGTATGTGGTATTATTAATTTTATTAATAAAATGTAAATACATCTGATATTAATATAAACATTTTAGACCCCCAATCGGGGTGTGAGCTGGCGGTAAAAGCCATTAAGGTTGTCATAATGAAAAGGACACCAAGGAATGGTGCCACCGCCTCCCACATGCTTGAAGCATGGGGCGCAGTGGCCGCCGACATGTTTAAGGCAAGTAGGACAAGGGAAGGTGGAAATTGCATGCAGCTGAGTTTACCGACCTTAGAGAAAGGTAACAGTTTGGAGGGTGTAAGAACAGAGGTGACAATGGTGAAAGTGGAGAAGCGGCTTTGAAAAGGCAAGGTGATATGACGATTCCAAATGCGGGTTATCGGGTATGTTCATTGGTTCTGCCTAAAATCCATTATGCTTCCCTACGTCTAGTTTGTTAATTAGGGATTTCATGGGGGCATGAGGTTTGTGGGGGAGAGAAATTGGGGCAGTGTGATTAGCCTGAAGGAGGAGGTCTGGAGGAATAATCTTAGTTCTGTAGGGTCTACACAGGTGTCACTCTGTTACGACATTCTACTCTCTCGCATGGGGATTATTGGGTTGGGTCGAGAGAGAGTTTGCTCGAGCGAATTCCAGTTTATTGTCTGCTTGGAAAACCCGGGGGTTGAGGGTAGGGAAGCTGCAATTGTCTTTGCGTTAAGGTCAGTCTGGTTCATGGAATGCTCTTATGCTAAGCCCCTAAGGGAAGTTAGTCGGGGGGAGGCTATCGCGAGATGGGATCTTTGGAAATTTGGGAATTGACATGCTTGGAATCTTGGCCAGGCCAACATCGAACAACGTAAGGGGAAGGGGGTGGCTAGCAAGCTATGGGCTGAATGCTTCGTGGGGGCAGGGGTTCATATGTCGGGTTGCTAGGAGGACTAGAGTCAAGCTAAGCTGAGGCTAAGCTAGGGGGAATAGGGGCAAAGGCATTCAACGAGGGGCAAAGGAGATGAGGGGGTGTGGTTCCTGTAGGCTTGGCCTCCAAGCTACAAGATCTGTAGGTGGCCATGCACCTCGCTTACAAGACCATAGTCAAAGCGTGAGTAAGGCAAGGGTCATGCAGGGGCGTCTTGGGAGTCACAGGTGGGGGCTCCTTATATTCGGGGGTTATGTACATAAATCATGGGTGGCGGATTTGTTGCATCGGAGGAACCTTTGGATGAAGACAATATAGAAAATAATGTTTTGGAAATTATGGTTTCTTGTTCCCATAACAAGTCAACTGTGAGGTATCTTTCCTTGGCCGAGAAAAGCATAGAGGCTAGTCTCTGGACAACGATAGAAGTTGGATGGAAGATACAGGGAAATTGAGGCAATGGGTCGAGCAGTGAAAGGCAAGGGCCAAGGGAAGAGATCGTGGGGGAGAGAGGCCGAGGTTGAGCCTAGAATTGCGGGTAAATATCGTGGCAAAAATCCTGTGGCCAACCCAATCTAGGAAGCGATGACTTCTTATGCGGATGACACTAGAGAGGAAATCAAACAACTCATAGCAAAATGGGAGGAAGATATAAATTGTCAAGCAAGCGTGGAGGCAGTTGACATGGAGGATTGGAAGCTCCTGGTTCCAGATCCGGGACACACTAGATGTTGAGAGACGCAATACAAGCAGACCTTATATCTGTATTAACTTATGAAATGCCTCCTAGGCGATACCATGGAACAAATCTAGATGACTGTTGTCGAGGAGTTTCCAAATTACAAATAGGACTTTCAAAACTTGTAATTTCAACTACAGAAATAGGATGGTCACCTAGAACTTATAGAGAAACATTTCCCATTCTTGTTTGTGCCAACTGAGCTGCCAGGCTCCAGGGCGAAAGATCTGGCCCGGGTTACATCAACATCCCCTGAGTAGGAGGAATAGAATGCTGACTCTTAGTGTTTTTTTTATTAGTTTTCATGCAGATATCTTTTAATTTACAGTTCACAGTCATATATATATAGCTAGAATATGGTTGTGGACATGAAAATTAAGTTTATATAGCTTGGATAGATATACTAAGTATTTTTTGCTACTAGATGACAATGCGGTTAGGTGGTCAACAGACTTGGTTTCCCGACGGGAAAGTTGAGACCACCTAACCGGGATCTATATGGTTGTAATTTGCTTACTTATTTTATAATGAAAAAGAAGGATCTACCAAGATTAACAAAAAAATAAATATAATCATTTTAGATATGCTAAATATGTCTGAAATTAATCTGGTCATTTTGATTTTAAATTTGCTTAGTTGCCTCACTTTGTTGAGATGATAAATATTGTTAATAACTTTAATTATGGAACATGATGAAATAAAACTTTTGAATGCAAAGTGACAATGTAATAGTGTTGAATGATAGAAAATGTGAATAATAAGAATGTAGCCAATTACAAATAGTCTTCATTGTGATCAATCTCAAACTATTTTCTTCTACTATTCTTATTATCACTCTTGTTAGTTTTGTCATCTTTTCATATTGATTATATGAAAATGACCATTGAAATCGTAAACCATTCAAATATTTAGCTCAAGTTGTTGTAGTAAATAGGATTAGAAATCAACATCTACACTAAAATCAATGCATTTAGTGCAAGCAATCAAATATGATTAGAAATTATCATCTACACTGAAATCAATGCATTTAGTACAAGCAATCAAATAGAATTATAAATCATTTACATTGAAATCAATGCATCTAGTGCAAATTATCAAATATAATTAGAAATCAACATATACATTGAAATCAATGCATTGAGTGCAAGAAATCAAATAGGATTAGAAATGACCATCTACATTGAAATCTATGCATTTAGTGCAAACAATCAAGTAGGATTAGAAATCATCTACACTGAAATCAATGCATCTAGTGCAAGAAATCAAATATCATTAGAAATCAACATCTACACTAAAATCAATGCATCTAGTGCAAACAATCAAATAGGATTAGAAATCACCATCTACACTGAAATCAATGCATCTAGTACAAGAAATCTTCCCCCCCCAACCCCCTCAATCTATATCTGTATCTCCCTTCATCTCTCCTTCTTTGTCTCTCTATCTCACCCCCCTAGACACACACACTCTCTTACTCCATATTTATTAATATATTTGTCCCTCCCTCCCTCTCTCCATCTCCCTCTTCTTCCCTCTCTTCACCTTCCATCAATATCTCTATCTCCCTTTGTCTCTCTATATCACCACCAAAACATACACTCTCTTTCTTCAATCTATCTATCTATCTCTCCCTCCTCCTCTCCCTCTCCCCCACTTCTCTCTCTTTCCTCCCGTTGTCCTCTCTCCCTCTCTCTCCATCTTCCTTATCACTCCCTCTCTCTATCTCCACCTTTCTCTCTCTATGTCTTTCTTCTTACCTCCCCCTCTCTCCCCCTCTAACTTCATCTCTCTTTCCCTCCCTCTCTCCACTCTCTCACATCCTATCTCTTCCTTTCTCTCTCTCCATTTATTTCCCACATCTCTCTCTCTCTCTCTCTCTCTCTCTCTCTATTCACCCTCCAACTATGTTACTATATCCCTCCCCCTCTCCTTCTCTCGCCCCTTCTTTCCATCTCTCCTTGTTTGTCTCTTTATCTCACCCCTAAACATACACACCCTCTCTCCATCTCTTCCTTTCCACTCCCTCTCTCTCTCTCCACTTCTTACTCTCTATGCATTTCTCCTTCCTTCCCTCTCTTCCCCTCCAACTCCATCTCTCTATTCCTCTCTCTCTCTCCTCCTCTCTTTCGTCCTTCCTCTCTCTCCCTTTCTCTTCTACCTCCCTCTCCCTTCCCCCATCTCTCTCTCTCTCTCTCTCTCTCTCTCTGCCCTCCAATCCTCTAATTATCTCCCTCCCTCTCTCCTCCCTCCATCTTTGTGTCTCACTCTCTCCTCCTCCATCTCTCCCTTGTCACTCCCCCTATCTCTCCACCTCTATCACTCTTTGTCTTTGTTCTTCCCTCCCATATATATTTAGAGTTAATATATATCATGTTATACTAATATATATTATAATATAACAAATTTAATATTGTATTAATGAAAAGTTATTAAATTTAATAATATTAATATTAATATTGGATTTGATAATAATAATAATATTAATCTTTTAATATTAATATTGGGTTAATAATGTTTTTTTATGATACTAATAATAATTTGGCCATGGTATTCTGGTCCATAGGCTTTCAACCTAAATAAACCTATTTTTATGAGTGCTCGTAAATATAAGTGGATTATGGAGTAAATATAAAAAGAGGTGAGGTTTGTATGTAACACATTGTTGTTCAACCACCTCCTGTGAGGTTTGTTTGATCCCGGGCCGCCTTATTGAGGAGGCTCATCCTCAATAGATTGTGCTAGTGAGACTTGACTATATATAATTAGATGTTGATTTCTAATCCTATTTGATATATTTTTATTTATTTACCATAGATTTTTATACCTGTTTTATATTTATTTATTTACCATACCTCTTTTATAAATATGGTGTTTGACTCATGGTATTTGACCCATAGACTTCACCAATATATATATATTTTTTGAATTTTTGTAAATGTAAAGAGGTTTATGGAATAAATATAAAAAGAGGTTTTGTTTATTTACCATACCTCTAGTTTATATATATTTTTATTTATTTACCATACCTTTAGTTTATATATATTTTTATTTATTTACCATACCTCTGGAGTAAATATAAAAAGATGTTTTATTTATTTACTATATTTCGAGTTTATTTATATTTTATTTATTTACCTTACCTCTTTTTTGAGTGTTTGCAAACCTCTTTATATTTTTTTAATTTATATTGTGTTCATACATAATAATAATTAGGTTGATTTTT
>APFE030694147.1:5169-32940 GCA_000404065.3 Pinus taeda
TTGATAGTTTTTGCGTATATCGGGATGTCTTGAATGGCTTGGAGGAATGGAATTTTTATGTACAAATTTTGTAATTCTCCCAGAATGTCAAAATCAGGATATTGTATAGGTCAAGGTATGACTAATCGTTCTGGGAACGGGGGAGAGAATGTGGTTGCTTGATTATGAGTTTGTTGTTTATTCACGTCCTCTTCTTATGACAGATGTTCTCTAAGTAACTGATTTTCAACCTGAATTGTCTTATCTCCCTCGGTTTCAATAATACGCCCAGATCTTAACTGAAGATCATTACACTCCTTCAGATCGGCTCCTATTTCTGGTGTTTCTATGATTTGGACAGATTGGACTGGTCTGTTATTTGGATTGGAGTAGGGTTGGGCTGGGAGTTGCGGTCTCAGATTAGACTGGGGATTTTGTTGTAAGGCTAACAATGTAGGTTGAGGGAGCGGAATGGTTCCTACTGGCTGATGCATAGGTCTCTACTAGTTTGTCTGTCAGGCTGAACTTTGTGAAGTAGGGGGAGTCCATTATGGTGGGTATGCGTTACTTTGCCAATATGGTGGGGTATAAGGAAGATTCAGCCAACCAGGTTAGCTTGCCTGATTCAGCCACGGGGTTGAGGAAGGAAACGACTGTGGTGGCTAGTTTGGAAACGGGGATTGAAATTGACTTTGCCACATATTATATTGTTGAGCATTATACTGTGGAGGCTAAAAAGAAGAAGTTGGGTCTGGAAACATACCAGATTGTCGCGGCTGCCATTGACAATGTTGGTTGAGCAAATACACCGATTATGGCTCTTCTTCTGCTTCCTTATATACTGCTTTTAATCTAGGAAGTGAGGGACAACTTTCTGTAAGGTGATCTTTTGTGCAGATGGCGCATGTTTGGACTACATCCAGTGGACACTCCTTATGGCTATGCTTTTTCCTGCATCAGGGACAGAAGATTGCCAAATTCTATTTTGCCTCCATTTGTTTCTGTTTGGCCTGCATAATATCAAGTTGTGTAGTTAGTTTCCCTAGTATATCAATTTTAAAATTTTCCAATAAATTTCCAATTTCTACACGCGTTACTCCTTCTGTCGAAATTTTATTATCTCTTACAAACCGATCATGTTCTGTCGGTTTTACTCTTGTGCTGCCTCTCGAGCTCCTGATACATAAATCAATAATGTCAACAAAATTTTCTTGATAAATATCTTCTTTTCCCATAATGTTTAATGTTTCAATCCATTGTTCTTTCATGCCCCTTATTAATGCTGTTTTTAACACATTATCAGGTAAAGGCAGTGATGCATAAGGAGATCTTTGTAGATTATACTGAAAACATTCCACATACTCCTCTAATGTTTCGTTTGGTCTAGCTATCATTTGGAATATTTCATCCTTCAATTCTCTAGACTTGCAATAGTCCTGATATTTTTTTAGAAAAGATTCTTTCATTTGATCCCAATGATTTATAACCCCGTCAGCTAATCCCATAAACCATCTTAAGGCAGCCCCTTTTAGTGTAGAGGGAAATAGTTTCAATTTCTGGGAGTTGGTTGTGTAATCATATCCCCTACACAACACATCAAATTCAAATAGAAATGCATCCGGGTCTTCTGATGTAAGACCATGGAATGTAGGGATATGTTGAAGAGGGATTGCTTTCATAGGCACATTTGCTGCAGAATCCACTATGGGGTATTGTAATGTAGAGGTTTGGGTGTTTCGCTGGTTTTGAGCCATTTGGTCGAATATATGCCAATAACCTTCTGGGATATCTAGGAGGGTATTCATAGGTTGAGGGGGAATGGCTTTAACAGGAATAGTTTTAATAGCACTTCCTCTATCTAGGTTAATCAGAGTGCCTAATGTCTGAGGATATTTAGTTTCTTCAAAGATGATTTTTGCAGCACTTCCCTTGTCTGAGCTGTTCAATGGCTGATTTATCTCAAGAGGATATCTCGGTTCCTTGGTTTCCCATGTCTCTCCTCCTCCTTCACAAAGATTACTGAAATTCCCTTCCTGCAATAGTTCTGGAGTAGAATTTTCGATTTCTTGAAAGTCTTGCTCTTCAGTTTGACTATGCACCTCAGCAAAGGCTACAAATAGTGATCATGTGGCCTAAAGGGAACTAGTAGGCTGTTTAGAAATAACTTTTTTGGGTCCTATTGAGGGTTGAGATTCTGCTTTCTTGAAGATTTCGTCTATGAAGGTTGGTCGGCCAAGGGTCACCAGCCCCTTAGCTTTTTCTAGCTTGGGTAGAGGTTTGGAATTCTTTTCTGGCTTTTTTTGCTTAGTCATGCACACAAATTAACTACTAAATTCTACTCAAACAAAACAACAGCAAATCTGTAGGAAAGTGGGCAGAGGAGCAGGGTTGTTACATGCTCCACACATAGGTTCTTACCTTCCGTTTTCAAAACCCAATTCTTCCCTAGCAGGTTCGTACACTACTCTGAAAAAGAAAAAAAGAACAAATGGCTACACTCTTTCCCCGACAACGACGCCAAAATGTGGAGCTATAAAAAGGGTCTCTTTCACCTCTAATTACCTCACATTAATATGTCAATCCGGGAACATTTTGTTATTTCAAAGAGTGTCTCAGTTTGAGGCTATCATTTTCTAGAGTAATGCTAGTAGCACAGTGTTTGAAAATACAAGAGTAAACGGATGCTTGTTTATAGCTAACTACTTCAAAAGATTAAACCACACATTCAAAAAACTAAGCAATTTATCAGTCAAGGGTTCAGTAGCAATAACCCATCCCTTTGTAAACTGATGGAAAAAGGAAACCAGAGAACAGATCGTGGATTTGGGAGCCGGACAGTAGATGTCAATGCTCACTACAGCCTGAGATCGTTCTTCACACCAAAATAACAAATGACAAGAAATGAAATGGCAGATAAGAAATGGAACAGCAATTAAGAAATAGAACAACAAACCTGAAATGGAACAGCAGTTAAGAAATAAAACAACAAACCTGAAATGGAACAACAATTAATAAGTAGAACAATGACTAAGTCTAACAAGCAGTAACACCTTAGTCTATAAGATCAAATGCACTAGTCATAATCTACAGGAATCAACCGGCAATCCTTCACTCTTAAAGGCGGATTGAATAACACACCAAAATGGAACAGCACTGATTAATGATGAATTATAGAACAACGATTGAAAACCATATACACACACAACACACTTGAATAGTAATCTGATCCCGTTATCAACCTCAGTTAGAAAGAGTACGACTGCATTTTAGAACAGAACAACATTGTTTATAGATCCAACAATCGGAAAGAACACAACTCCCAAGATGAATTCCGTAATTTTAATGAAAATGTGCACAACACAAAGGCTCTGTAATTAAATAGAAACAATATTCTGTAAAGACTAGCAGTATTATATCAACACCTAAAAGAACAGTGATATGATGCAGAGTCAATACAATAGTTCTGTCTTTAGAAACCTTAATAATTTAAACATAATAGAGCATGTGATGTAAACTTTCAAAACACATCAGATTACCAAATAACGTCGATAAGCAAACCATGCAGAAACCAAACGTAATAGTACAGGAGCAAGTGTCCTCCAGGGCCAAGCCCTTAGCCTCCAGGGGTACACCGCTTGAAGTTATTCCAGACTCAGAGATGAAATAGTAACCAAGTTTGTATTAATGCATAAAGTGAAATTACAATAGATCAGTTCTTAACGAGACTCGATGATCAAAGTTTTGATCTTAAAGGAGATTACATAAAACATAACAGACTCTACTCTCTCGAGCTAAAAATACTGCCCCTTTTATAATGGTGAAGGCAGAGATATCTAAGTGCAGAAATAGATAAAACAACGATCCCTCAGGATCAAGGATCCTAAGGGATTTTCCGAACCGTTAGTCCTCAGTCATTTCTTTTCTTTACTGCGCCGAGCCAATATCTCCACTCCCTTTCCAGGGCTGATTCGATTTGATTTGCTTTGCCTTGTTTGCATATGGTGTCCCGTCAAAGGGACAACGATTAACCCATCCTTGTCCTTTCCTTTGGAACGACAACTTCCCGTTTTTCCTTCTTTCTACATAAGGAAATGACAATTGTTAGTGTTTTCGACTTGTATATTATTCTCACATGTTTATTACAGTTCCTTATCATTCTCCGAGTTCATGATGCAAAAAGTTTTGTAAGTTCTAACGAAAAGATGTTGAAATAATTACCAAAAACATACCTTCTTTAGTACTCCACACTCAGGTCCTTCTTATTGCATTGTTTTGGATGGACTCTAGCTTGTTTTGGGCCTTCTTTCCCTTTCCTTTCTTTCCCTTCCCAACCAAAGCAAAATTATCTTCCTCTTTCATTTTGGATGTTACTCCATCTCTAGTGTTCCTTCAAATTTATTCCTACACCAAATCAGATGAAAGTCTCTCCCAATTTGGAAATTTTTCCCTTCCATCTATAGAGTCCCGGTAACTATGCCAGGATTTTGGAAGGCCAAAGAGATCTAGGCTCACTAGCTCTGAATATGGTATATTTTCTCCAACTCCTCTAAGCTCATCTCAAAACTGAGTGAATCTGGAGAGATAATGTGGAATGGTTTCATTTTTCTACAATCCGATGTTTCTGAGCTTGTCCCCCAATGCTAATTTCCTGGCATCACTGTTATTTTCGAATAACTTAGCCAAGGTCTTCCACATAGCAAATAGAGATTATTTTCCATGTAAATTTGAGACTATGTGGTCTCTCATACCCTCTAGGATGATCCTCCTAGATTTTGCGGTATCCTTCTTCCACTAGGCTAATTGTTGTGCATCTAATATTGTTGGCTTTGGAATGTCATCTTTGGTGTACTCCAACACTCCATTATCATCGAGTACAACTTCCATCATTTCCTTCCAAACTATGAAATTCGAGGTGCCCTCTAGGGCATACTCCAGTCTCAATTTGTTGAAAGACATTTTTTCGCACGAAAGAAAGCCTGCTTCACTAAATATGGAAATCAAAGTTGTTGAAGGAGGAGATCTATTGATTGGTTTCTATGGTGATTTCGAGCTATGATACCATGTAGAAATTAATAGAAATTTTCTACCACTAATGAAATCGAATTGAAATCAAGAGATTACAAATTTCCTCTACAATTTTGCGGAATGGAAATCCCAATTTAGAAGCACATGCAATGACATGCAACCATCAAAACCATAAGAAAACAATGCTTTACAAGGGAACCCAACTCAGAAAAACCCCTATGCTTCTTTTCATTAATCAAATTAGAATGAGAAATTATTACAATGTCTTGCTTCAACTCTGAAGCAAACCCTGCATTGTAAACATGTTCTCCTACTAATTGTCCTGCTCTGGCCAACACTTAGCCAATTCAAGGCTCCAAATTCCTCCTATTTCCTTGTGTAATTTAGGAGAAATTAGGCTCCTAAATAATAGGGGAATTCCCTATTTCCTTCCGCAATTCCCAAGGAATTGATCACCTGCTTAATTACCAAGCATGTACACTCAACTAGTATACAATTGATAATTACAAAGTGTCTTTTCCTCCAGTCCATCTAGGAAATTTGAATTCCATGAATGTTTGGGCTATTTTTAGCTGATTGACTAGTTTAGCTGTGAGATCACTGAGTTAACAATAGTTCTACTACTCAACTGACTCAACTAATTACTTGAGCTCAATTAACTAAGTTCAACTAAAAATAATTGAACCAGATTGCTAAATTCTAGCAATCACTACATGCACAACTCTACTCCAAGCCTATAACTCGAAGTTACTCACTTTAACTAATAGACAAGGCCATGTCACTCTATCTAACTGCAATCCAAGACATTTTGTTGATGTGGAAAATCGAATTACTCAATTTTACCAAGGCACAAGTCAAATTGAGCCTTTCTTACTACAATTTCTAACACTTCTCTTGCTACATTTTTTCTTGAATATACCTTCAGTGCATTAATCTCCCCTCTTTGTACTAACTATATACCAGGATGTCATCTAAATATACAATCACATATTTCCTTATGAATTCCTTTAATACCTCACGCATTAATCTCATAAAGGTGCTAGCTGCATTAGATAATCCAAATTGCATTGCTAGCCATTCATGCAAGCCATCATTAGTCTTAAAGGTTGTCTTCCACTTGTCCCCTTCTCTAATCTTGATTTGATGTATCCACTTTTCAAATCTATCTTAGAGAAATATCTAGAACTGCTTAAGCAATCCAACAAATCATCTATGTGAGGTAAAGGAAATCTATACTTAATTATACTTTTATTTATTTCCCTTGAGTCTATGCACATGCTACAACCACCATATTTCTTTGGGCTCAACACTATTGGCATTGTGCATGGATGAAGGCTCTCTATGATCATTCACTTATCTAACAACTCTTGAACTTGTTTCCTAATTTCCTCATTCTCCTTAGGGGTATATGAAACCTTGTTTGGAAGACTTGTTCTAGGTATCAATTTAATATGGTGACTTATACTTCTCATAGGTTGAAACTCATTAGGAAAGTCATCCAGGATAATATCATTATACTCATTCAACATTTCTTGAATTTCAATAGGCAGATCTGTAATTGTAGTGGTTGTAAGAATTACTGTGGGCATGAAAATTAAATTGTAATTTACCTCATTGTCTTCAACTTGCTGCTGAAATTCCTTTCTACTCAACAACAAGACTTTCGAATCATTATTCCTTGTTGCACCTTCCTCTTACAATGGTACATGAGTGTGATTTATATCATCTTTCTGAAACTTGTAATTATTCTTCTTCCCATAATGTGTAACATTTATGTTAATTGCTAAGGTATTCACAATAGAATGTGACACACATCCATTGGCATGAAATCACAAAGAATTTTATCCCTGTAGCTTCCTATCTGCAACTCCATTTCACATTGTTTATTCACCAACAATTGATGGCCATTTGAAGCTAAGACACCTTGTAGTGTGTTAGGTGTTTATTCTTCTTCAAGTTCAACTTTTCCACCACCTTTGTGGACACTAAGTTATTTGTACTTTCGTTGTCAGTCACCACTTAACAACATTTCCCTTTGACCTTGCAAATAGTCCTAAATAATGATTTTCTGTGAGATGCTTTAACAACTTCCTTCTCAAGCTTTAACATCACTTCATTCAATAATAAAGACTCCCATGTCTTAGGTACATTCCTTGATTCTTGTACCTCTTCTTCTCTTTCTTCTACTTGTGCAAAAACAACATTCCTTTGGCCTATTCTTTAATTTTTTAGGCACTCAAAAGACTTTTTTCCTATCTTGCCACATATGTAGCATTTGTACTCTCTTCCTCTTCCTCTGCTTCTTCCTCTAAAAGAACCTCTTCCCCGTCCAGAGTCATTGTTGGGTGTAGTATATGGTGGAGTAATGGACCAACATTTAACTGTAATGCCTCCTCCCACATTTACCCACTTTGACAAGCTCTCCGAGGTAAACATGAGCTGAGTGTCACTATGATATGACTTGACCTCAAAATTCTAGTTATGGAAGTGGGGCCTACAAACTAGAAGTAAATTGACATCCCTCAGAGATTATAGATCACTCAAGAGCCTACCAATCACCCCAGGTGATCAATCCCTAAGTTTGAACTCTTTTTCACTATGTTTACTCCCCAACTGCACCTATAACGCTTCATGCATGTGGTTGTGAGGTTATAACCACACCCACAAGCCTGTCTCCATGCGGCTATGACCCAAAATCCCCTATTCGGTGCATGTAGTTGTGAGATATATGACACTTTTTCAAGATAGCCTTTGTACCACTGCCTAGAACTGCCTGTAACTTTCCAGAATCACGACAATGATGATAAAAATGCTAAACAATCAAACCTTGAGCAATATCTTGACCAGGACATGCCTAATACATGATAGAAATTTCGTCAAACATATGATAAACATAGAAGCTACAGGTCATGAGTGCATATCTGATTATAAACTTTTGAACTACATCAGAGAATTGCCAAGAAGTTCCAATTCCCTCTCAATATAGTTGCAACAACACTTGTTAGCCCACGAATACATCAATAATTCAATCACTTGTGAAATCTTGAACAAGATCCATAGTAAGAGCACATCATCTAACCAATCATATAACTAGAATATAATCCATGACAAATCAACCATAAGATCAACATAATAACCAGTACAAGTGCTCATCAATCACAATAAGAAAATAAGTTATATTAACATATGCAAAAGCCAACCAAGTCAAGGACTTCCATGTACCACCCGACCATAGATTGGGATGAACTAAATCTCTCTTTCAGCCATTCGCACCTGTGCCATATGCCAAGCTTGAATGAGGGATCATATGGGCTAAACCAAAATAGAACCAACCAGGGCTTCCAAAGGCCAAACCACCTTAACCCTCAACCACAGTGATTTCACCTAAACTGATCTAGAATTCACTAACATCAAAACAATCTTGGATGCATCCAAATTTCTTCACCACATCCAAAGGAATTTTCTTGTCTCCAACCATCCATCAATAGTTCTAAGATAAATCCCATCTCCACCCTTGACCCTTGGGAATTTCCTGATACCACCTCACCAAGATCCAAAGTCTATCGACCATTCAAATATTAAACCAACACAAGGCACCCACAACACCATGTTTATCCAGGAAATGACAAGACAACGTTGAAACCACTGTTAATCTAGGAAAATCTCATGCCAATGGGAACAAAATAACCAAAGAACCACATGCAGGTACCATGCATCCATAAACCAGCAAGGAAATACACATGCAACATGTTACCTGCAAAGTATTCCTGTTGTAGTTGTTGATCTAACCTTATTTTCCATTATCTTCCAATTCCTTTCTTCTTCTTCGCTTGCTTTCTCCAATCCAAGTGAATACTAGAATGCTTTTAGTGTGCAAGAGTGTAAGAGTATGGAAGAAGAGAGCCAAAATGAAATTGATAAAAACTAGAATTGACAAAAAGTTGTGAATTGTTTCTCTTATGCCTTTTTGTCATTGATGTCTCCTTTTTCTTTCATTTTCCTTCATTTTTCCTCTCATTTCCCTTGCATGCATATTTGTGTCTCTTCATCTCTTTTTTCTCCTATTTTCTTTTATTTCGCATAATTAAATACCAATTATTGCCTCTTTGCCTTTGTCAATTCTCATAACCATTATTAAACCACAAGTGATGCCCACTATAATGTTTGCCCAACATTCAACTTGGAATATGTGTCCCATGACTTTGGTCTTATTTTTTTACATAGAAAATCAACTCGGCATTGTTACAAAATGCCACGGAAAGACTTTGGGAACCTGCAAAAAAAAAAAAAACCCTAATCTATCTTGCAAACCCTAGTTGTTTATTAGCAATTGAAAAGAAAATTATGAACTCAAATTCTTTGACAACCTTCACACAATGCAGAAGACAATCCAAAATAAGAAACCATTTATATTACAAATCTACACCAATCCTACTTACTCTGTGACAAAATTAAAAAGAGACCTCTAGATCTACACTAATCACTTATCAACCAAAAATGTAATGTGTGAATATGTAAAATTTAGATTTAAATTATCATTTAAGAGAGAAACTCATACATGTATTTATGAAAATCAAAACAAATCAAAATATGAAGAAAAAAAAATATGGAAAGTTCATTTACAACTTACCTTCAATAAAGACAAAAGAGAAATTATCTTTTGATTTCAAAAGTGCATAATGAATTTATATTTTGAAAAAAATATGACTTTTCAAAATAACCTTACATACAAATTTAAACCTTTATATAAAAGATAGCAGTTGTCTATAATGAGACTTTTTGAAAGCCTTTCCGGCATATTTTTCCGGTCAAAATCCGGCAGTAATTTATTGGAATCCCAAGTTTGATAGCTAGTTTCTGCACAATCAAATGGTCCTAGGGTTTTTCAGGGTGTTGAATCCAAATATGCAGTTAAAAAACCATTTTAACTGCTAAAAATCAAGATTTAACCTCATTTCTTCCGCTGGATTCCGTCACCGGAATCTCCAAAAAGTCGCATTATAGACAACTCCTAAAAGATAAAGCAAAAAAAAATACAATCTCCACCATAAGTAAACAAATACTCGGCTTTTACGAAATAGGGGATCAATTGTCAAAGAAGCAATTATATCCAACACAAAGGTTTAAATCAATTATATAAAGAGCACAAAATCTGGAAAATAAATTATGATCCCCAAATTCACAAAAGAATTTTTAAGTCAAAGGAAGACCATTATGTAAATAGTATCCATCTTGCGCATGTATGTCAATATAAATAGAAAGCCCAACCAATATATAAAAATATTCAGCATAGGGAAAAGTATTAAATCTTGTTTGCAAGCATGAGGTGAACATTAAAAATCGTGTAAGCACTAACATTAGAACCCTTCCCACATAAGAAGTTCTCTATGAAGCGCGGGAACTGCACACACCTCAATTAATAGCTTTTTGATGATCATAACCTTGAGATAATACATAAAAATGAGAGAAATTGACTTAGAATTAGAAATAATGATTACCTATCAACTTTTTAAATATTACACATATTAAACACAAGTATTCAGGATTATGTTAAAAAGTATGATTATGTTAAAAAGGAGCGGGTAGTGCTAAGTAATGGGTCAAAATTGGTAAAACAAGGGGTTAAAATAAGATATCATGGGGCAACATATGTATTAAATATAACAATTTTAGGATCTGACGATTACTTTTTAATGATTCTTGTTGATTCAAGTTACTACTTCCATCTTTTTGTGTTGTAGATCTCCCTCCACTAGGTTGTTGCCCTCTTCCTCTAGCATAACTTTCCCTCTAACGGATTGTTTCCTTGCAAGTTTCTCTTTAGTTTTCAAAGAAAGTTGATATGCCTCTATAGATTTAGGAGATAATATGTTGATCTCATCCTAGATATCTAATCTAATGACATTTATATACCTGGATGTCTTCTCTGCAGTGTCTTCCACATATCTTTCCCTAATATTTACTTTATAGAACTCCTCAATATAGTCCCTTACGGACATCAATCTTTGTCTTAGGTTTTGCATTTGTCTAAACAGAGAGAGCTAGTAATCCTTAGGAAAAAAATTCCTCTAATTTTTACAAACATCATATCCCAGCTTTTGATTTTTTGTTAGTTTTTCCTTCTCCTTTCAACTTGCATGCCATCCCACCATAAATTTGCATACCCTTTTACTCTAGTAACAACAAACTTTACCCTTTTTTCATCTTCCATCTCCTTATATTCAAAGAACTTACCCATATCATTGATCCAATCTGCGATCTCTTTAAGGTTCATGCTATCACTATAAGTCGACACCTCTGTCTTGGGCTTGGAGGTAAAGGGACAAAACTACTCTCAACATCTTAAGTTCAGTTGTTTCTTCAACTAACGCTTCTTCTTTAGGGGACTCTTCCTCTTCCACACTTACATTTCTAGCTTCAGGATCTCTGTCTATCAGCTTCCATGGAATCCAATCTTACCTCCAATCGCTACATTGTTGCTATCACTTTATCATTTGCTATAGGCCATCTTCCTCTTCAACCTCCTCTTCCAACTCTGTGAACCATGATTTGTTCCTGGGGATCTACTCGGATACCACAAATGGTGCAAGCCACCAAAAACCCTTTTAAACAAAACAAATATAGCAAACCCTAATCTAGACTCAAACCCAAAACTCTTCCAAGTCCCAACCTATGTGCAAGCGATTATTATATATATAAAAATGGAGCGTATAACCACGAGGAGGAATACCTTTATACTATGAATGAGTCGGAGGGAAAATCCCTTGACACTATGATTGTTGGAGTTATTTTATATTTAGCTTAACGTCAAACCTCAGTTACCTCATCTCCACGCTAATGTATAAGGGTCCCATGACCACAGCCATAACCAACATAACAAATCCCAGACCCCAACATTTTTACAATAAGTGCACTTGTGTTTTCCTTTGAAATTCGCAGGATAAAACCTCTAAGACATAACCTGACTAACTTCAATTGCCATGCCCAAACTCCATCTCCATTAACTGATAATCACAGACCCTGACATTTTTAATTCAAGTTGTTATCACTCAGAAGTCTTCTTTAGAAGTTATAAAAGAAGGAATAATCTGAGGTAATCACAAAAATAATATTTTAGACTCAGGTTCTAGCCAACCTAAGTCTAGAGAGGGATCTCTCTTTATAACTTAACTTTGTTTTGGGTAGGATTTCAGGCTAGTTCTTAGTGCTCATAATGTTTTGGTTTGATTGGGTGGTGGACTTAAGAAAACAAATGAGTAGAACAAGTATTCAGGCCATTAGACTATGGAATCAATCAAAGAGTGGCTTAACTGGATCAGATCAATTACTAAAGTAAGAGTTCACAAGGTAGGCTAGCACAACAAAAAGCAAATCTGCAAGTTTAAATGGATGAGGTAATCCTAACCAGGGTAAAGGGCAATGAAGAATCCTTAAATCGGGATTAAGATGAAGAAAAGAAGGATGATCGGTAGCAAAGGGAAACCAAGAATCCTTTACTATGGACCAAAGGTGGGGTGGGGGGGCGGGTGGTGGGGAACTATGGAAGTAAGGGAGCAATTAAGAATTCCCAGACCAAGATAGTTTAGCATAAAACAATGAGAAAGTAAATAGTTAAAACAGAAAGAATTTAAGCTAATTCTGAGATATCATTCCTTGTTTACTATTCAGATTTCATAAGAAACACATGTGAATATTTATAACATGATGAGAAAACAATAATTAAACATGAAGGGATAATACTTATTTGTTTCCAATTGTTCACAAGAATCCGGTGAAATGTCTTTAGCTTTATTTCATGATCCAACAAAACCAGTCCAATGTTGATTACAATAGCTCCTTGGCTTAATATAAAATGTCTACAGAAATGTATTTTAATCCATCCTAATTACTTCAATTTGTGAAGTATTTATACAAAAAATGTTACAAAATATATCATAACAATATGAGAATTATTCTAGGAAACAGAAAATATCTTCAAGCATGAAGATAGAGACAGATTGAGAACTGTCTTCTTATTGTCCCTTTTATTGTGACTGTGCTAGCTATTGTAATTCGGATTTGGATTTTTCAGTTGCTTGATACTTATATGTTGGAATCACTTTATGTCTCTACCTACTGATACTCTTTTCCTGCTACAATTTGACTCTGTTTTACCTGGCTACCATATAGATTTACTGCAGTAATTTTATAGTAAATCTGTTAGTTTCATCCACCATTCACTTTCAGGTAATTTCATCCTTATCATCTTTTTATATATCTCGTTAGCTTCGGTATACTTGGAAAATTTGGCCTGTTGACAAACAAGTGCTTGACCTCATGCTCTAGGAAAAACAGATTTTCCAGATTATCATATAATACATTTCTAGTGGGCAGAGCTTTTACCCCTGAAGTACTAGCTTGGCTACTGGCCAACTTATTTAGTCTTTCAACATAATCATCTTGGGTCATCAGCTTGTCATGTATTACCATAGGACCGGGGAGTCCTTTTTTCTCTTAAAATACCAAACTTTTTCATAAATTTATCAATGTCAGCTTGGATGCTTTGGCATTTTTTCTCAAGACTGAGCATAAGGTTCCTCTTTGTAAGAATCTTCTTTATTTCTATGATGGCTCCTATTCTATCTTCTATGCCCAGTTCATCAAGCTGATACCTGTTTGTGCTGTTCAAAAATGTTATCAATTGGTTGGCCTCTTCAGGTTTATCTCCCAACTCTTCCATTGTCTTGTGAATTTCTTCTGTAGCCACTTTTACCAGTTTAGTTTTCTCAAAAATTACTTGAATAGTGGCCAAACATCATTGATAGAGTCAATGATGTTGGCCCAAAGTATTTCCTTTATGTCTCCTAGTTGATGTTGCAATGTCAAGTCCTTTTCAAGGACTTTTATTCTTTCTCCCATTCTTTTATTCTTCTGAGCTTCTTCCTTCTGTTGTATTTGTGCAAGTTTGCAATCAGTTTCCAAACTTGACACTTTTTCTCTAAGTTTTTTGAGCTCAGTAGCCTGGATGGTCATTTCCTCCATGGCTTTTACCAATTCAACTGTCTTTTCTATGGATGTCCCTGCGCTTGTAGATGTACCTGTAACTGACAGAGCTATAGCTGGTGGAACTGTTGGTGCTAAGGAAGCAACCAATGTGGAGGGTAATGTTGTAGAGACTGTAGGAATTACAGTCTGAGGAGTGGTGGCAAACTCACTCTTTCTAGACTGTATCAAGCTATCCAGCTCTTTCTCTGTTTCTTTTAGTTGTTCATTCAGCTTAAGGACTAAGTCCATAAGGTCTTCCTCCTTCCGAGTTTCCAATACTTTAGTTGTCTGAGGATGCTGCAGAGGAGGAATTTTGAGCTTCTTTTTTAGTGCAGCTATGTCATCGTTTTTTTTAATAAGCTTTTCTGTAGCTTTCACACCCTTGGGATAATGCCCCAGTTCTATGACTAAGTCCTCTAAGGACTTTATTTTGGTATCCTTGGCCTGTGAAGAGGCCTTCTCTAATTGGAATTGCACTGATATATTATTCAGCGAATTTTGGAGTTGGTGTACTACAATTGCCTTGCTGGTCAAAGTGGAATAGACCATTTCCCCAATCTTCTTGTGTAATTCTATTTAGTCGATAGGATGGATATCCTTCGCCAATACTTCAAAGTCTGTTTTCAAGTAATCTACAGTTGACTTGGGCTGCTGTGTAGTAGGCTTCGTGAAAGTCATCTGCATTTTACCTTCTTTCACATTAAAGGCTGACATTAGCCTTGTTTGATTAGTAGGAGCCATTTTAAGGTAATGTGCATAGCTTTGGGCCTTCAAACTTTCATTATTTCTTTATATTTCTCTCTAATGTCTTGGCTTTAGCTAGTTGGAGCCCTGAATGAGGATACTTCCATGCTTTGTTGTCTCTCTAGCATTTGAGCCTTTGAAGTGGAAGGTTCTTGTGTACCTCCTGAGGGAGTGGTCTGCGTACTTTCTACTCTTTCTGTACCTGCAGTTCCAGTTGTTTCTTCAGTAAACTCTTGTTCTGAAAATGGATTCAACCTTTGCCTCTTGATATAAGTCTGTGCAATAGGTCTACTAGATGGAGTGGCCTCCTCTCTATCTCTCTTGGGATTCTTCTCCTCATTTAGAGGAGTCTATAAAATAGAAGGATTACTCATGATATGTTCTGGCTAAGCAAGTTCTTCTGATATCTCTGGCTACTCAGATTCCTCTTACTCTTGAGGTCCTTCTTCTGTTGTTTGCTCACTGTGTCCCTATGTTTCCCTTTGAGATTGGGATTCTCTTGGCACCTGTACAAATGAATCTTCATCAAGTCTTCTTTCTAAATCAATCAACACATTATTGACAACAACTTCTGTGCTATCTTGGTCTACTAAAGTGTTTTCCACCCATTCTAGTTGATTTGCATACTATTCAATTTTAGGAATTATGTGGTGGATATAAGGAGATAATTTGTTCTTTTGTCTCCTATTGAAAATGAACTCTAAAGGGTCATATCTCCATATAAAACTTTGTTTGAGTTTTAGCCTTTGGAGGATTTCTTCTGCTTCCTTTCCTGCTTCCCTATTGTTACATATGAAGGGGCCAAGCTAATCTTTTATTCTAAGTTGAGCTTTCTTCTCGGCCTTCACAAAATGCACCTCATCTGAATTAATCATTTGCCTGCAGTACTCCAGAGAAAACAATCTCATGTGGAGGTATCTTGCAATTTGTAGGAAGCCAAATCACATCCATATATTCTGATTTCAGTGTGATTTTGGTACAAGTACCAATATCCCACTCTATATTGTTTGGACAACTGTAGGACCCTCCTGATATCTGCACTAATTATGGGGGGAGGACTTCCTAATAACATAGTTGCCATTGGGTGCACAAAGAGATCTATGAAATCAGTATAAGAATATGAAGAATCATATAGGTGGATTAATGAAGTCCAGAAGACCATTGATCTAGGGTTGCCTCTGGTATCAAGCTTTTGGAGTGTGAATGGGAATTTATCAGCTTGATAGTATAGGAAAAGATGATATAAAACTAATGAATATTTGAACACTCTTTCATTGTCCATCCTCATGAATTGATCATGCATCTTATCTGCAATGAACTTAGCATAGTAAAACATGATGGCTGGTATCTAGGAGTGTAAATGGACATAAAGGCTATAATAATCTCATCAAAAAATTCACTTGTAGTTTGGCCTAACACACTAGATATCATTTCTATGATGTCTCGGCCAAGATTAGAGAATATGGTATACATGTATGGGGGAGGGTCCTTTGGAATGCATTGCTCTTCCCTAATGAAGGTCTAGAATAACTGAGCAAGTTTGATGGAGGTGAGTGTAGAGAATCTATTAAGAAAATCTCCAACAGAAAGAGGGGTCAACTTTTGGCCTGGTTGTAACTGCAGCATTTCATTTATGGATTCAGCAGTGATGGTAAATAATACAGAATGGTCAGGATTCATCACTGCTCTTTGGCTGGGACTATAGTTCATATGGCAATAGTGGATAATCTCTAGGAATATATGAACTCTAGGGAATTGGTACTTGAGTAAACTTGATTCCCAAAGACCTATTTTGTCTGCATGGTTTAGGTACTAGTCTTTGTACTTACAATATAGTTTCAATGGGTATTCTTGGATAGAGGTATCTTTAATTTGAAAATATTTATCTGCCAATGGGAGATGGTCTAAGTCCCTGTGGGGAGTAGAGATTGGTAGGACGTTAAATGCAATTGGAGCAGCCATCCTTAGTTCTTGTGGATTCAAGGACGAAGGCAAATGGTTTTCAATAAAATTGGAGAAAATTGGTCTAATTCAGAGTATTTTGGAGTCACTAGGCAACTGCCTTATTGAATTACTTAGTAGCTTAAAGCAATTGAGTAAAGGTTTAGGAATAAAACAGGGTTTCTCAGTGAATTTAGGTAAATACCTGGTTTCGGCTCTGAACGGATTGATGGGCGACTGTGCACGGTTTATAGGAAGCACACATGACTGAAAGGTGGTCTGGAGTTTCAGCAGCTTCAACAGGTTGGAAGTTGGATGTGGGTTGACGGTTGCACATACTCTGGTGCTTGCATGGAGGTCTGAGCAGTCTTTTTCATGATAAAACTAAAAACAATGAGTTTTTTAGTTTTATTCGAAAAGTCAACTATTTTGGCGGGTACACTAAAAAAGGTACATTTGGCATTAACCGGGGGATGAGACATTTTTTCGTCTAGCGGGAGGCAGTAAGTGGGTTCATTTTGCACTCCTTTTGGGCTGGAGTGGTTTTGGGGGGAGGATGCCCGATGCCATTCATCAGGCGCCACGTAGCAGTGGGGTGAATAGTGAAACCACCCATATCGGGCTAGTAAAGGTCGGCCTTCCGAGGCCACTCGATATGATCGTCAATGGTTGGATCAAAAGGGACCAGATCATATGCTGATCGGGGCGGGGATTTGATATGAAGTTTAATGGAGGGGCCCGACGGGGTTTTAAGTGTGGTGGGATTAATTAACCACGGATTATGGAGGTTTAATGACATCGGGGGTGATTTCATTAGCGGAGATAGATTATTAATTAACCACTGATTGATTAAATAATCTTTTTTATTCAGTAGAGGGTTTTGGTTATTAATTAGCCACTGATCGACTTAATTAACCCATTAATCATTCATTAATAAAGTTTATGTTTCAAACTTTCGGGGACGAGATATTAAAATTAAAGGGATTTAATAAATACATACAGGAGAGGGTATTTTTGGGAAATATATAAATAAAATTAAAAGTTAATATGAACAAAAGCAGTAAATGCATTTAGCACTAAGTACAATATACATTTATAATTCATTGGCTTTGTATAAACACATTATAACTTAGGCTTAGTGTTATTTTTGTGGGTTTTCTTAGGAAAAGGGGTTTGACTGGGGGGTGATCACTTTTCTAAGGTTTTATCCTTAGGGAAAAGAGGTTTTCTTAGGGAAAATGAGTGAATTATGGAGGAGGTGAATGCTTGTGAGAGGACTCTTAGTACTTAGGACCTATAAGTTATTGGGCGAGGGTCCAGTCCCTCTAGAAGTCAGAGAAATGCTCTGAGCCCCTTTAACTTAAGGTTTTAGGTACTTTAAAACTTTCCTTGGAAATTAGTCAAGTGAAAAAGGTAATGAATGAGGGAGGTTAATCAATTGACCTTGTGTACTTTGGTAAATGCTCAATTATCATCCATACTTTAGAAATTTGATGATGCAGGTAAATGATATGATCTAATCTAATCAATCATCACAATTCTACAACCATTAAACTACTTACCTATCTACTCATTCTACCATTTTTTCTACTTTTTATTAGGGTGCACTTAAGATGGAAAACCCTTATCAAAACCTTTTCTTTTCTTTTACAAAATTAATCTATCTAAGTCTAACCTTATTACATCCAAGGGCTCAGATTAAACAGTTGAGCTCCTTTTTATTTACTCTACCTAATCTACTTATCTGCCAAGATTAAATAGTATGGTCATATTTTATTCTCTATCTCTAAGCATAAATTTAAAACCAAGTTTAAATATTTTGACTATCCATGGATTGTGGCAAAAGTAACAAGTTGCACACAATCTTTTTATTCTACATCAAAATTAAATGGTAGTGACATTTTGACTTGCACACTTTCATGGTCTTTTTTCTTTCTTGGGTTCATTTTTTCATATGTTCATCTTTTTTGACCTTTTTTATTCTTTTTTTCCTTTGACTTTTCTTTTAGGACATACCCTCTTTACATTTTTTTTTATTTTTTTTTATTTTTTGAATATGGAAAACATTTGCAGAAAGCAAAGGTTTGTGCATATTACAGTTCTATCCTCAACTATTCAAAAATGATGACTCCTATTGGTATAGGAACATAACACAAGTCACCTTTTTCGCTTGTTGTAGCCACTACAAACCCACCTAAAATTCTAGCCTAACACTAAATTTAGGGCCCCCCCTATGCTTAAACAAGGACCTAAGGGTTTTTCTTGTGATTTGAATTAGTTTAATGTTCCAATGACCAAGTCGCCATCAAACCCTCCCAATACTCACGCCTTCATGTTGCATATTATTCATGTTCACTCTTCTTCATTGTGGTGCCCTTCTATCATATACATTAGGGATTGGGGAAACTGTCGTCTCGCTTATATGCCTTGAAACGCTAGACTATCACAATTAGGAACGAATAACTAAAACTTGGTGACTTGGTTCTCATCTCTTGAATTCACCTCTTCAAACGTTCCAAACTTTAGGAACATTCCATTGCATGTCACATCATATCGATTGCATTGTCATATTGTAGATTAGATTCCACATCAATCCCATTGGGTCAACTTATACAACCAGATATCAAATTGATTTCAACCTTGAACATTTTTTTATAGTGGTGTAGGTCTCAACACGTTATGTTGTCTCTTCAATGGGTAATATTTAATCACACAATTTTCCCTAGCACCAAAAGAACCCACATGTGCCAATTCACACCATGAACCCATGCTAGTAAAAAATGCATTGAAACAAAACAAGTGATCAACACAATGTGATTGCAAAGGGGGGGGAGCATTGGGAATTATGCAGAAAGCATGTTTTCATCAACGTTGTGATGAAAACCACCAAGTTGTGCTTGGGTGAGATAACTTTCCCAAGAACATTAGCATGAAAACTTCCTGTCCAAAGGCATGGGACCATCTAATGTCGAGGTCTAGGAGATTAATGATATCAATGAGAGAGAAACAAATGTTTCTTTGGGATGGTCAGTTTCTTTGGGTTCACAACAATCCTAGAAATTGAACTAGAACAGTTGCACTTCCAAATTGTGACCTGAGCAGTCACACTTCCAAATTGCTATTTGAATTAGGTCACACCTCCTCATGTGACTTGAATAGTCGGATCATTACTCCATGATCATAGATCCCATATAAAAACCATGGCATTATTATCAATTCTTGCGACTTGAGATAGGATTTAAATATTGTGACCTAAACTTGGGTTGCGACTTGGCTACTGGAGGTCTCCAATCACATTTTCCAATCAAAATGTGACATGTTTGTCTGGACTTGTGACAAAACTTTGTTTTCCATCCCCCTAAGTCGTGAATTGCAGACGTAACAAAAATAACAATTTTGAATTGACGTGTGACTTGCATTTTTGGCCAAGATCACAATTAAGTCTTTTCTCCCATCTCGTGAGATCACAAGTCAAAATGTCAATCCTAAGTGGCAATTCTATTGTGAAATGTGACCTCCACTATTGAATAAAGTGTGACCTTCTCTATTGCGACTAGAATTAGTCTCATCATCCCTTTTAGTAGCTTATCGTAGATCTAGACCTTAGTAGCACAACAAATGGAGAATGCGACTTGCATGGCCATAGAGAAGTGCTACTAGGTTATTCTGGTTATCCCATAGGTCATAGGTCACACCGCTGGCCTCCAGGGACCCTTCAAATGAGGAATGTGACTTTCTCTGGAGTTTGAATTTCAACCAGGCCTAAGGAAGAGGAATGTGACCCATGATAGTCTTACTCTTCTTCAGTTCATGTGTCACATTTTATTCAACACTGGCATTGAAGTTCTGAAAAATGGAATGAAGGATGAAATATCTAAAGTTTAAGCCACTTAGAAGAAGCTTACAGAAAAAGCATCGCATGTTGGATCTTTGCCCACAAATGGGAAATCCCAATGCAAGCATCTTAACCTCAAACTGGTGTTGGTGAGACCTATGTTTGGTGCCTTGGAAAAGGCTGGAAACCCTTGCCTTTTTAAGAAAAGGTGCCAAAGAAGCCAAAATTGAAACAAATATGGACTCTGAAATACATTTCAAATAGTTTAAGGCACTTGTAGCTTGGTCAAATTATACATGAATGATCAAATTGAGGTGTGGACACTTGAATGTTGATGGTGTAAAACTCGTTAGTATATTCTAGTACAAGGACCTCTATCATTGCCCTAGCAAACATAAATGCAGGCCAAACAAATGCTCGAAGTCACCTTCCAATTTTTGTAAGAACTACATTGAGTTTGTGTCATGCCATAATTATGCATACAAATGCATAAAACTATTGGCAAGTTCACTAGAATTTTTGTCAAAAGAATCCCGATTATTCCTCAAAAGGAATTCTTGCATAATGGGAACATAAATTATATTTGGACACCTCAAGAAACACAAATAGAATATGCTAGCAAGTGAAATGTTAATATTGAGAAGCAATATGTAAATTTATTGATTATTCCTTAAATATTTTGCGGTCAAGAATAATAGCTTGGGTTACTTCATGTAATAGGTCAATCATTGAAGAACCTCCTAGTTCTCAAATTTATGTAGACCATCTTTCCCAATATATAATGATAGTTTAAAACAAATTATGGTCTCTACTAAGAAAGATGTAGATAATTGAGTGTACATATTCTATGGCTATTTGAAAAAGAGTAGGGAAACAGAAAGGTGATTATGAAGAGAAGAAATATTCTCTTCCTAATGAACAACATGGTTGTCTGAAAGCATATTCAAAGAAGTGTGCATATTGCATGCCAAAACTAGTGAAACTACATGCCTCGTTTCACTGCAAGGTCTATGGATGATGGCAAAGCCCTGGGTATTTTTCATAAAATACCAATTGATGGAGTACCTCTTGGATTATGACTTGGATATTGTGAGGGCTACAAATACCTTGATGATATTTCACAACAGAAAAGGACTATAGAGGGGTCCAAAATTGGTGTTTGATTTTCATGAATATATCACATTCCTAATGTTTTTCTTTGAATGCAAACATGGGTAACCATTGTAATTTTCTTGTAGGTAGAAAAGAGGGAGCAAGAATGTTGGCCTATGTAGAGGAATCTAGGGTTTCTCACAAAGGTTGCATAACTAGGGTTTCAAAAAACTGAAAATTTGGTTCCACACTGGCTTCTAGAACCAGTTAGCAATATCAAAGGCACAACATCAAAAGGTTGGTTGGATGCAAATGAGGCACAGTAGTAGGAAAATAGCCTTGTCTTGTGCCTAGCAACAACATTAGCAAAGAGTACTCTAGAGTTTCCAAGAACCCTTTGTATTCCTCTCATGCATTCTCTTTCACTATAATGTACATGTTTCTCATCAAAATGCCGACAACTATGTTGAGATTTATTTGGGCTTGTAATATCCATTAGACATTAGAGAACCATGAGGAAGGTCAAGGGTCATGAGGGTAAATGAAAGGCCATGGGAGACGGTGAAAGGTCACACTCCTCACCTCTATAAATATACCCTCATGCCTCATTTGTAAGGGACTTTAGTACTTGAGCTAGGACTAGCATTAGATATCTGATTTGTGCTTAAGGAGATAGAGGCACTCAACTCTTGGTAGCTAATAGGGTAAGTTATGTTGAAAATGTAACTAGTATTGGTCTTCATATTTTTTGTCTATATCATTTAATTCTTATGTATTTGTCAAAAGAAAAGAAAAAGAAAATTATTTTTATAAATCATGGATTTCATGCTCATTTGATTATGTTTCTAGGTCTAAGCACCCATTGTGTGACTCTAGGATCGAGTCATGCATCATCATCCTTGTCATTATGTTCTAGATCCTTCTTGGGCTTCTTATATTAAGGTAGAAAAATTATTTTCATGTGAAATTTTCATTTATATCTCCTCCACCAAGTCGGCCTCATTCAAGGGATTCGACCACACAAAGAGACTATATATAAGTGTTTATTTTGACCTATTGTGACATCAACCAATTAAAAAAAATTATCTGCAGTTTCTAAGTGAGGAAAAGAGTGTGAGGAACCTAATAAGGAAGTATATATCATTACAAAAGGAAGAATAACAATAGTGAAGAAAGGAAGAAACATTTCTCTATCAAAAGAAGCCAAACTTTCCTGTTATTTTGCCACATGTGTGAGAGAACTAAGGAGAGTTACAAGGCTGAAGGAGAAGGCCGAAAATCAAAAGTTGTAGAGAGGATCAAGACCCTATTTGACTTGAATTATTTTAGTTTGACTTATGTTGACTTTGGAGATCTTGACTATAATTTGATATCTTCTTAAGGGGCTGACTTGGTGGATTGGAGGAGGTATTTGTCTATTCAAAGTGTATTGGTTGTCTCGTTTGATTTGGTTCTTAAAGAAGAGAAGTTTTTTTTTGGATTTTCCCCTAGAAGAGGGGTTTTTGATAGTTGCTTGATTATAATAAGATAAAAGAATAAATAAAACAAGCACAAATAATTATCAAGATAAGAAAATATTTATGCCTTTCTGATTTTCTAACATGGTATCATAGATAAGGTGAAATAGAAGAGGAAAAAGGTAGATTGAATATCAATGGATCTCATCATTTTAAGTAATAATTCAAGAAAAAAATTCAATGTAGATCATAAGAAGTGAAGTCTTACCTATTGAACCTTTTGAAGATCATTGTTTAAAGGACAAAGGGCTTCAAAATCTATCAAAATAAAATTCTTCTCTCTTGTCTTGCAGACCGAGACATATAATAGCAGTATCGAGTTCAAGAGCATAATTCTGAAATCATTGTGGTTAGGCCATAGACTTGGGCTAGTACTAGAAGGAGAAGAGAAGCCATTCTTATCATCAAAAAGGTAGATTGTAAGTCTAGACAAAGAACACTAAAATACAAATCGTTGCTTTGTATAAACGTCATGTAATTCTGTTTCATAAATCTAAAACTCTTCATAAGATTATGTGCATGTTTATATAATAAGGTTGAGGCCTAACAAAAGAATAGAATCTGACTCTTAAACCAATAAAGAGGTTTCTCTTATAGAAAAGAAAGGGATCAAATTCTGGAAGATATAATAGGCCTACTTCAGTGGTTATCAAAGCCCTAGCCAAAATATCGTTATCACATTATTCATATACTTATATTAGTCCTCTTGAATTCTATTGGTAGCCTTACCATTCATCAAATTATGAATCTTTGTATAAGTATCAAAATTCGCAGTCTTGGGAAAAGTATTGAAAACCCAAATCTGAGGGACAAAATTTATAAAAAAAAGGTTACAAGCAGATCAATCTCAAGAAAACAAATTAGAGCATCCAAAAATTGGTATCTTGGAAGAATCTTCATTGTAAGTCATTTCTTGGGACTATTTGAAGCAAAGAACAACAAGCATCAATATCTTGAAGTATCTTCTATATAGATCTTGAAATTTTGTAAAGGGATTTATAATAATCGATCATGGAGTACTAAGGTATGTAGTTCTTGAGGTACATATAATTGTTTTTATTTATATAAGGTCTAACTCAAATTGGATTAGGGTTTTGATATATCCTTTTCTCTAGGGTTTGTAGCCTTCATATTGTTGGATGTTGTTGGCATCTAAGCACTAGTAATCCCTAGTTGATACTTAAAAACCCTAGTCAATGAGGAAACCATAACCCTAATATGATTATTCCTTCATAGAAACCTTAGCTCTTGATTTTTAAGGTTTGTAAGATAGTTTATGGTATGACATCATAGAATAGATTAGGGTTTGTATTTGAAAACATTAAGGAAGACATCCTCTAAGATATCACAAAATCCCTAGATTAACAAACTTGAAATCATCCTGGTATATTTTTTTGGTAGTAATTGTCAATGAATAATGCAGGTAAATAATAATAAGAAAAAAAACCCTTGTGCTTTCATAAGCATGATGAAAGGAAAGAACAAAAAAGACCCTAAAAGATCAATACTAGATCTAGAAGGAGCTTCTACCTTTTTCACAAAAGATAAGTATTATCTATTTATTTCATTACCTTGTTGATTTCTTCTACATATCTAGCTTTATTCTTGTTACTTGATTATAATCATTTCCTTTGTATTTCCTTGGAAGAAAGATTTGCAGGAATATTCTAAAAGAAAGGATTGTGGCTAGATTCGGATGGATCCTTAAAAGGAAGACTTGTAAGAAGCTTTGTTGTAGAGGGAGTCTTTCAAGAGGAAACCTTACAAGATTTATAAAGTAAACAACTCAAGGTATGTATAAGATTACAATATTTGTAGCAGGTCTTCATCATATAAGAAGGTATGATCATTTTGTCTTTAAAATTGATTTATATTAATGACTCTCTCATGTCTAGGGTTTTTCTATAGAATCATGAAGATTCTTATATTGTTAGGGTGTTTGATATCTAGATTAAACCAAACCTTGTAATATCCATCTTTTTCTATTTGTTCACTTTGGTAAAACCCTAGCCTTTTGATTTTTAGGGTTTGTTGATAGATCTTAGGGCATGAAAGTGAAACCCTAGGTGTAAATCCTTCTGTATGATTGAAACCCTAACTCGGTTTAGGTTTTGGATATCTAAGGTTTAATTTCTTTTGATAACTCTAGATGCTCTCTTTGTGATAACACGATAACCCTAGATTGATAAAGTTAACTTCGTGCTCTTTTACATGTTTAGTTTGTTGTATTGTGCTTTTTTATGAGATTTGCAGGTACATAATTTTCAAGAGGTTGTATGCCTGCCTTATACTTGATGATGAATTTATGATGATGTTGATCAGGATGGAAAGAGGGGGTTCTAAGAACCCTAATAACATTAAATTTTACATTGATGATTGAAATATGACCTTATTGCCTTATTAAGATAAAAGAAATAATGTTCCTGAAGGTCAAAGTTCTATGATAATATGATGCAAAAGAAAAGAGCTTGTGTAGATGGAAGAATAATGTTGATGATGATGGACTTATCTCCCTACGTTGAGAGAGAAATTAGATGTAGTTATTTATGAAGGAAAGCGTATATCATCCATAATTGAGAGGGAGGACATGATTCTCTGCTTCATCTATCATGAATGATAGTCATACATATAATAAATACCATGAAGAAAGAATGAAATTAGAGAATGGATAAAGCACTATTGATAGTTATTCATGAATTGTGAACAAGACTTGGTTGTTTTTAAAGGTGTTGAGTTTGTGTTTAGCACTACTTGAGAAGTTGGAAAATGAATCTTATGTCGATATTTGTTTAGATATTGAGATGACCTAAGCAGCATCAAAATGGTTATAGACCTTTGATTTTCCCTAGCATATTGATAGTAAGAACCAATATATTAGAAGTTTGATATTGACTGGGTTCATGGAGCTACAATATGTTCTGATGGATAAATAAGTAGTTGATGTTGTGATCCCTCCTTGAGAAGTTTGAATATTTGATCAGAATTCTTGGATTAATGGATATCTATGAGAGGGAGAGATGAGTACCTTAGCCTGCATTTATGTATGATGGTACTTAGGAGGAGATCATTGCTTGGTTAGTATTGGGATCTCAGTTATAGTTTGGTATTGATGATTTCTAGATCCCTATGTGGGAGGGTATCTTGGTCTTGATGATATGGAGCTTCATTTCAGTGTTGATATTTTAACCTTAATGATACCTAGATCTTTGTGAGGGTTGGTGTCTTGGCATGGAGGACTGGATGCTATCTATATCCAGTTGGATTGATACCATATTTGTAGCTTGTTGGTACCTATAGTGGCAAGTTTCCTTGATGACACCTTAGTCCTTGTTAGATTGATACCTTTGTAGGTTTTGGCCTTAATGGTATCTAGTATTGTATATCTTGTTTTACTCTACTTGGAACACTTCAAATTTAGGTCATCCTTCTACTTGTTGAACAATTATGAATACCTCCCTAGTTAAGAGGGAGTGTTGAAAATGTAACTAGTATCGGTCTTCAAAATTGTTGTCTAGCTCATATAATTCTTATGTATTTGTCAAAAGAAAAGAAATAGATAATTATTTTATAAAGCATTGGTTTCATGCTTATTTTATTATGTTTCTAGGTCTAAGCACCCAATGTGTGCTTCTAGGATTGAATCATGTGTCATTGTCCTCGTCATTATGCTCTAGACCCTTCGTGGGCTTCTTATATTAAGAAAGAAAAAATATTTTCATGTAAAATTGTCATTTACACCTCCTTCGTCAAATCAGCCTCATCTCCTATCAAATCGGCCTCATTGAATGGATTTGACTACACAAACATACTATATATAAGTGGTGATTTCAACCTATTATGACATCAATCAATCAAGGAATTTGATTTGCAATTTCTAAGTAAAGAAAAGAGTGTGAGGAGCCTAATAAGAAAGTTTATATCATTATAAAAGGAAGAAGAACAATAACAAAGAAAGGGAGAGATATTTTTCTATCAAAGACATTGATATTTTATGTTTCTCTACCACACGTGTGAGAGAACTGAGGAGAGTTGTAGGGCTGAAGGAACATGCCGAAAATCAAAAGTTGCAGAGAGGGCCAAGACCCTATTTGACTTGAATTTTGGAGTTTGACTTTTGTTGACTTTGGATATCTTGACTAGAATTTGATGAGTCTTCTTGGGAGGATAACTTGGAGGATTGGAGGATGCCTTTTTTCTGGTCAAAGGGTCTTCATTGTCTCGTTTGATTTGGTTCTTAAAGAAGAGAATATTTTTTTTTGGTTTTCCCCTAAAAGAGGGGTTTTTCCCTGGCTGAGAGCCTACATACTGTGTCATTTATTGTCTTGATCTTCATGCTTTTTATTTTGATAGTTTCTTGATGATAAGAAAATTGAAGAAGACGTAAAATAAGTTAATAGGAATTCAAATACATCACAATTAATTATCAAGATAAGAAAATATTTTTTCCTTTTTAATTTTCTAACAAGTTGTGGTGGGGTTAGGGTTTTGCTTTTGATCCAGGTGGATATTGGTGGCCACCTGCCAAGTCCACCTGGACCCCCACCTCAACATTTTCAGTTTCCTTAATTATAGCGCAGTTTACTATTTTTAGCAGTTTTTCAGGTCCTGAACTTC
>APFE030694154.1:0-16775 GCA_000404065.3 Pinus taeda
AGTTTTGCAGTAAGGAATTTGAAGAATTATGTAAGAAGTGTGGTATAGCATGGCAGAAGACTACTCCATATACACCTCTGCAAAATGGAGTTGCAAAAAGAATGAATAAGACGTTGATGGAAAGGGCAAGAAGCATGCTCAATGGTGCCGGGTTAGGACAAGAATTCTAGGGAGAGGCAGTAGATACTGCATGTTACCTAGTCAACATGTCACCTTCATCAGCGTTGGAGGATAAGACTCCACAAGAGGTATGGACTGGTAAGAAACCATATCTTTCACATCTGAGGGTATTTGGATGCGATGCATATGTACATGTTCCAAAGAGGAAACGAACCAAGTTGGATAATGAATCTGAAAAAGTGCCTCTTTATTGGGTTTAAGGATGTTTAAAGGGTTATAAGCTTTGGAACGCAGTCACACAAAAGGTTGTGTACAACCAGGATGTGGTGTTCAGAGAGGTGAAAGATGTTATTAAACATGAAGTCCAATGAAAGGAACCTGAGAAGATAGAGTTTAAGCTAAAGGAGGAAGAATCAAACTCTACAGCAAAGGAGGAATCAGAAGATGAAGAGCCCAAACTCCGGGTGTAAGAAGATCAGTTCGAGAAAGAAGGAAGTTAGAGAGGTATAGTCCATTTTCTTTCTATTCAAATTTTTCTTTATCTATTACTGATGATGATCCTAGAACTGTGAAGGAAGCATTGGATTCAGAGGATGGAAAACTCTGGAAAGAGGTCATGGTTCATGAAATGGCATCTTTGCACAAAAATGAGGCTTGGGATCTGGTGGAGTTGTTAGCTGGAAGGAAACCCATTGGCAGCAAATGGGTTTTCAAGAAGAAAACAAATGCAGAAGGAAAGGTGGAGAAATACAAAGCTTGGTTGGTAGCAAAAGGTTATTCCTAGGTACCGGGAATTGATTTTGGTGATATTTGTTCTCCAGTTGCCAAGGTAACTTCTATTAGATTACTTTTATATGTTATTGTTGCTTTTGATTTTGAGGTAGAACAGATGGATGTGAAGACAAAATTTCTTCACAGGGATCTGGAAGAGAAGATCTACATGAAGTAACCTGCAGGCTTTGCAGTGAAGGGTAAGAAAGAACTGGTATGCAAGTTAAGGAAGTCTCTGTATGGGTTAAAACAGTCACCAAGGATGTGGTATCATAAATTTGATACATTTATATGGGGACTTGGCTTCACCAGAAGCAAAGCAAATCATTTTGTGTATTTTAAATTAATTTGTGACTGTGTTATTTATCTGGTCTTATATGTGGATGATATGTTGTTGGTTGGAAATAACAAAGAAATTATCTAGGATTTGAAGACCCAATTGTCCTCCAAATTCGACATGAAAGATCTTGGTGCTGCAAACTATATTTTGGGCGTGGAAATTGAAAGAGATCAAGAAAAGAGGAAGCTCTGGTTAAACCAGAGGAAGTATGTCGAGACAATATTGTAGACGTTTAATAAGCAGGATAGTAAAATGGCGAAGGTTCCTATTCCTATAGGTGTAAAGTTATCTGTTGAACAATGTCCTAAGACACAAGAAGAGGAAGAGGATATGTCCCATGTTCCATATGCAAGTGCAGTTGGTAGCCTGATGTATGCAATGGTTTGTACTAGACCAGACATTGCACATGTACTGGGAGTATTGAGAAGGTTTATGTCCAAACAAGGAAAGGGGCATTAGACAATAGTGAAGCGGGTTTTCAGGTATTTGCGTGGCACTAGTGATTACGGTTTGTGCTACCAAGGAAGACCAGGATTGCACAAAGTGATGTATATTTGTGGCTTTGTTGATGCAGACTAGGCTTGAGATATGGATTAGATAAGATCTATAAGTGGGTATGTGTTTAACCTATTTGGAGGTGCAGGCAGTTGGATGAGTAAGAAACAATTTGTAGTGGCACTGTCAACTACAGAGGTAGAATTCCACTCGTGCAAGCAAGGAAGTAGTTTGGTTGTAGAGATTGTGTTCAAGTATGCGGTTAGTACAAGAAGTTATAAGGATAGACTGTGACAACCAAAGTGCAATTTTCTTGGAAAAGAACCCTACATATCATTCAAAGACTAAGCACACTGATTTTCAGTATCACTTTGTGAGGGATATGATAGAAGACAAAAAGGTGTTGCTGGTAAAGGTGGACACTTTGAAGAATACTGCAAATGCATTGAAAAATATGTGAGCTCTGAGAAGTTCAACTGGTGTAGAGAAACAATGGGTGTTTTGGGGCTAGGAAAATGACTAAGCTCTCTTGTGGCCCCCTATGGAAAGAAAACAACAAGTGGGAGAATGTTGGGTTGTGTTATATTCTTTCCATGTAGTTAACAGGGGGTTTAAAGAGCACTCTTAACCCCACTTTATGGGGTTTGGGGCAGCACCCCAAAAATTTTGGTTTTGGACCTTATGTTAGGTTGGGCAGACCCACCTATGGTTTTGTGCATAATTTTTGTACACGTTTTTTAGACGCGATGGTTTTCGGTCCATGGTATTGGCTATGATGGTTTTCGATCCATGGTATTGGACGTGATGGTTTTCAGTCCATGGTATTGCATGCTTAGGAATGTATAAATATGTATTGTAACATTGAAAGGAAAATAATGAAAAATCAAGCTGGTAGTCCTGGTTTTGGGATCCAATGGGAAATTCTCTATGTATATGTGTTTTTTGTGTTATGCTCTTGCATTGTTTATTTTTTTGTGTTTTAGAATTTGTATGCAGGTAATTTTTGTACGGGGTTAAAACCTACATAGAAGTCCTTAAATTGTTGGGATACATACTCTCCACCATTGTCGCTTTGCAAGGTCCTTATTTTCTTTCTATATTCTTTCTCTGCCAAGGCTTTGAACTCACAAAACCTTGAGAAACTTTGATCCTTCTTTTGCATAAAGTAGATCCAACATCAACAAGAAAAATCATCAATAAAAATAACATAGTATCTTTGTTTAGTGCTGGAGGCTATAGAGAATGATCCACACACACATTTATGAACTCACTCCAGGATTTCTCCAGCTCTATTGTCTCAATCCTAAAAGGAAGATTTTGCATACTTACCCAAGGTGCAACCTTTGCATGTATCCATTTGCTCTAGTTTTCCCTTGGGAAGTCCGATAGAAATCTATTGCATGATCTTCAAGGCCCCATGGTGCAAGTGGCCTAATATTCTATGCCATAGCTCGCCAACATCTTGGCTTAGCACCAACTCTGCTTTGGAACTCAATGTAGCACAGTCATCTACCTCTATATTGTAGATATTCTTTACTTAAATCCTAATCCTCTTGGTCTGTCCAGTGCCAATATGCCTCAGGAATGCCTTTCCTTTACCAAAGACTACATCATAGCATTTGTCTTCTAGCATAGCAACGGACACAATATTCTTCTTTAGACCAGGCACATACTTTACATCTGTCAGGGTGAGAGGATCTCCATGCTCCCTCTAAAACACAACTGTACCTTCACCCGAAACATGGTACCTTCCATCATCTCCCATCTTGATGTGCATCTGGAGGTCCTTCTCCTCCAAGGTACTGAATATATTCTTGTCGCCAGTCATGTGGAATGAATCTCCACTTTCCAAGTACCAAACACACCCCACCATCGATGAAACCATGCATGCGATGCGGGTGAAATCCAATTCAAACTATGAGGCCAATGCCTCACCATCTAATCCCTTCGAAGATCCCTTCTTGGATTTCTTCTGTGGACAATTTCTAGCATAATGGCCCTCCTCATGACAATGAAAGCATCTCACTTTCGATTTGTCAATCTTCTTCCCACCATGGGAAGAATTGGATTTGGAATGGGGCGCCTTCCCTTTCCCTTTCCTTACCTTACTCACTAAGGCTAGATTTTCTTCATCATCTTGCTTTGATGAAGATCCATCTCTGGTGCTTCTCCTTATCTCCTCTTGTATCATATCCGAACAAAGTCGTTCCCAATCTGGTAGTTTCTCTCTTCCATTTACCGAGTCTTGGTAGCTATGCCAGCTCTTCGGAAGATTGAGGAGAGAAAGACTTACCATGTCATCATTGGATGTCATGATCCCTACACTTCCAAGCTCATCCCTGCAGGTGGTGAGCTTGTTCAAATATGTAGAGATCATGTCACCCTTTTCACACTTGATTTTCTAAAGCTTGTCTTCAATGCCAACTTCCTCTGATCGTTGTTGTTCTGATATAGATCCTTCAATGTTTCCCACATTGAAAACAATGTCTCCTTCCCATGGAGACTCGAGACAGTGTGGTCTCAAACTCCATCCAGAAGGATCCTCCTTGCTCTAGCCACACATTTCTTCCATTCCGCCAATTGTTGGGCATTAGTAGCTGCTGGCTCAAGAACTTCTTGATCAATGAAGTCGTTCAAACCATTTTCCTCTAATACCACTTCCATGCAATCCTTATAGGATATATAATTCGAACTACCATCAAGGGCATACTAGAGTATCAAACCGTTGAACACCATTGGTGAAATTTGAGACATGATAAGAACTTGAATTCTATAATCGGGAACTTCAAACTTCGAACTTCTCCCTTCTTTGTATATTGTTCTTCACTTTGATCACCTTTTCTCCAATGCCATGTATAAATTCCTACTGAGATCACCAGATAATGCAATATAATAAAGCAAAATACTTGATCTACTTCTACAAACAAACTCGTGGAAGATTAATCGATTTTGAGCAAGATCAAAAACACATATAACAGAGAATGAGAAATAAATCACACATGAACATAGAAGAATACTCTGGGGCAAGCCTCAGCTAAAATCCCCGATCTCTGTATTATCATACAAGTGGAAATATTTCTGGATTACACAAAGCTTTAGCTCATAAGCTATCCAACTCTCAATACAATCCCTCAATGTTGCTCATAGATTGAATAGACACAACATACACCTTCCTCCTATCCTCCAAGCCTGCTATTTCCTTGCGCAGTTTCTCTTGGGTCCTCTGGCTGCCACATGTGTGAATTCACCTCTCACAAAACTCACCAAACTCAGAAGTAACTATGCAATCTCCAGGGAATGAATTCCTTCTGCATGCAAGAGATATCCTAAATGGAATATTCCTGCAATTGATAGTATACTATCCCATCATCTGATCTCGACTAGGTCTCTGACTGAACTAACATACATGAGTTATTTATGAGAAAATATTCAGTTATTTGAAGTGCAGTAGTTACATGCATGCATGAATTAACTAATTGAACTCACAATCAGCTCCACAAATTGTTGGAACTAATCTAACTAGACTTAACTCAATTAACTTAGCTAACTAATTACAAATCAAAGTACAACTCATCCTGATCTCTTTAATCAAGGGATAACTTCCTCAATCAAAGGGGAAATTGTTGCAGGTCTTCACATAGACTTCATGTTTGATTTTCTTCAACTAATTAACTCAAGATGAATTAATTAATTATTTTTCAAATAGCTACTAAGATCAAATTTTAATTTTAATTCTCAATTTTAGTTCAAGGACAAACTAAATTTGGAATGTATCCTGAAATGCTATTTATAGCAATGTTATTTTTAGCACTTATATATTTAGCATTTCTTGTTGCTATTTTCAACACACCATGACTCAATTGGTTTCATGCCTTCATGGTGCTAACATCCTTTTAAAACTCTTTTGATGACTATGATGCTTGTACAATTGGTCACCATTTGTAGGAAGGTGGTTTGTCATATCTGGCTTGCAGTGAACTTGGTTTGATTGTTCACAGCATTCACAAGATTGTTCAAATGGTGTTTTATTTGTTCATTGCAAACTGGGAATATGATGTTTGAATCATCTCATCTAACCAATTCTCTATCTTGGGCGAGTGCCATTAAACTTATCATTTTTCCCATCAACACATCCAATGGCAGTTTCTTCACACTCTCTAATTTTCATTATTTAACATCTCTCTCTTCAGATTTCCATTAATAAGGTGAGGCACTTCAGCATTAGTTGATGGTTATGGAAAGTTCTCACTATCTTGGCATGACTGTTGAGAATGATCAATTCGATTTTCCCTTACAAGATTCACATCATGACCTCGCTTATTGAATCGAAAATTCATATTTTCAAAGATCATGAGGTTTTCAAGAGGGCCATCATGAATTCTACGATCCAATCTTTGAATGGTTGGAACAATTTTACGGAAAGCTCTATTGTAGACATCAAGTTTCGATCCTTTCTCACACTTGCTAAGAAGCACAATGTAGATGAGGGCTCATTTTCAAGAATATTCCGAGGTTTGTTGAAAAACAATATTAATAAAAAAGGTAAGCATGTGAATTGGGTGAAAGTAGTGGTTGTGACCCATATTTCTGCCCATAGGAAAGACCTTCCTTTTCATGTGCAATTTTTTCAAATTTTTATATCTTATGTTGCACATGCCATTTTATCTGTTTTGACTGTTCCTATATTTGTGGATTTAGGTCGGGAGAAATCGTAGTGGTTTCAATAGAAATTTCATTTTACGTGACCCTGACAATCTAGCTATTAGGTTAGGAGTAGGATTAGTTGCAAAATTATTTTTCCCTTCCTTGCACTCATATTGCACTCATTCCCTATAGTTTTCCTTGATTTTCTTATTTTGGTTTTACACCATTTTTTCTTATTCATTTTGTTCTCTTGTATTTTGATTTGTTTCCTGGTACTATGTCTTCTTTCTTTTTTCTTTGTTTCCTGGTACTATGTCTTCTTTCTTTTTTCTTTGTTTCCTTCCTTGTTGAGTTTTCCTTTGATTTTCATTACCTGAATAAGTGTTGTGCCTGGACCTTTTTGGCTTCTCAGTGTGTATGTGGCTAAAGTTCAAAGAGTCTTGTGACACTTCAACATTTGCCCAATCCTGTGTCTGGCTTCCTTGTAATTGGTTGTATATTTTTTTTGATGAAGTTCTGATGGAAAATACAATCCATCCATAAGGAGATCTTTGGTCCAACCATGAACCTATGTCTAATGCCTATACTCAGTTTTCTGCTTTGGTGTTTTCAAGCTTATCAAACTAGTATAAATGGAGAAGGGGAAAGTATAAATGAGAAAACCTAAATCATAGGTCTTTATATGCTTCTCTGAAGGAACAACCTCTCCTACTCTCAATAAGTCGGGATCCCTCTTCCACCCCAAAATAAATAAGTGTCAATGCATAGTTCTCTTTCAAAAATAAATAAAGGTGAAATAAAAGAAAGGCCTCCTACGTAGAGAGGTGAAGTAGGAAACTCCACCAGGGTACTGTCTACACTTGCTAGTAGTGGAGAAATGCTTGTGTGCCTGCGTGACTCTGCCAGGGTACTTTCCAGGCCTACTAATAACGAAGAAACATCATAAATGAAAAATATACTCTTAAAATCTTAAGCCCACGACCTAAACTACCCTTCCCAATTCAAAATTACCTGATCAGGCTAAATATTATGTTGTGTTCAACTGGGAAGGTACAAAGGGGTCCATGTCTGCCCATGGTGTGAGTGGTGAAGCCAAAATAATCTATATGATGAATCAATACTCCCTAATGGACCATGGCCCCACACTAAAATGATCCAAGACAGAGAAAATGGTATTTAACCAGTGTGTCGACAAGTGTTTTAGTGACTGCAACACCCTCCAAAATTTTGGCCAAGACTTAAAGTTCAGAGCCTACTGTGGATCCTGTGATCGATCACTCCTTAGTCACTTATTGGTAAGCTAAAGATCTAAAGGTCGCCTCTTCGATCTTAAGATTCATTTACGGTTTTATCTTTATATAGTATGTGTCAGATTTGGGCATGGAGATTATCTCTTGTCATTCGAAGGGAACTATTTTTGCTTCAAGGGGAAATATTTGTGAAAATGGGTTGTTCTTATCACATAGACATGTTTCGCACTCATTTCATGAACTCTTGCACAAGTGTCGCTTTTATCGTCCCAAAGTCTATCATCAAATATCCACTTGTTTTAAGCTACCATAAGGGTTGTTGCATTAAGAGAAGTATGTTCTTACATGTTTTGGATGGTCTATGTTGTATCACTAAGTGTTCAAGTGTGCGATCATAGTCAATTTCTACCACTGTTCACATCAATTCCACCAATCCCACACTTAGCCAAATTCCAGAGTTCCCCTAGCAACCTAACCTCATCCAACTTTCCTAAATTGTGCACTTGATATGTGCAACCCTCAAGGTTTTTCCCTTGCCTGTTGGAACTATGTAATGCACAGAAAGCATAGCCTCCCTTGGAATCCAAAATTGCACCGCGACTTCCTCTAGTGTCCTTCCCTCAGTTATAACCTACTATCTCCAAAACCTGAACAGTTTTATCCCTCAAGCATCTTAGCTATTCAATTTTCCTTGCATCCTGAAACTGCATAGATGTGTACTCCCAGGGTCTCATCCTGCAAAATTCACTGCTGGCTGAAACTTCCAAATTCTATCTCTCAGTGGCCACGAAGAAGGATGACATTCTCTAAAGGAGATGCATAGAAAGATAAGGATACTAAGGAACTGAGTGGTATGATAGAAGATTGGGACTACATGAAGAGTCCATATAATGCATAACCCTTTGGAGGGTAGGTATGGAAAACAAAGAACATCCTTGAAATACACTTCATGAAGGACCGTTATCATTTTCATATGATTATGTCTTCCATGACATGCATGGTTGCAAGAACTAAAGGTTATTCCTTGTGTTTCCTCTAAGTGTCTTGCCCCCTTTCACTTGTTGGATCAATTGTCATCTTTTGGAATGTTTGGTTGTTATGTCATGTTTGTGAGCCTTTTTGGTGACCTCAAAGGTTGGTTGTTGTGTATACAAGTTGTCCTAGCCATGGAAACACCTATCGCACTCATACACAAAGTTTTAAACACTTTCACACAAGTGTCGTCACGGTCGTCTTAATGTCTATCTCAAGTGTCACACTTGTCGTTTTTAGTTCTACATAGTCTGACAAAGGGTAATGATTTGTCTTGTTGTTCTAGTGGTCTATGTTGTCCTATCATTGAAGTATGCTAAGTGTGTGATCACAATGTCAAGTTCCTCACGAGTTCACTTCCCTCCCACACTTAGCCATTTTCTTGAAAATCCTTATGACCAGAAAACTCTCTTTTGACTGGACCCCAACTGAGATGCACATTGCACAATCTCATCCCTTAGTGATGCTACTCTACTGACTGGAACTATGGAGTGCATGGTCACTTTCCCCTAGGGCAGTTGCACTGCACAATCCCAGTGTTGAGTAGAATTCCTTCCTCCCCAGAATTGCGCAGAAGGTGCCTCAAGCCTAACCTGAACTGTGCATTTTGTAAGATTAGTCACCAAGCCTCCTGATTGCCTGCTATAAACCTATAATGCACAGAGAACTCGGCCTACCTTACCTCCCAAAACTGTGCAGAAGTGTCATCGAGTGTCCTCCCTCAGCCGGGACTCACTGATCTCCAAAATTGTGTAGACAAATTTTCTGAGGCCCCTCTTCTACCTAGTCCATCCTTGACTCTGAAAAATATGTAGACCTCCCTCTGAGGGTCCCATCTTGTGGTAGCCACTAACTATCCCAACTATGAAATACAGTCTCCTAGTGGCCTCTGTGCAATTTCCCCCAGTAGTGAAGACTATACTGAGGAGTTCCTCAGCCAAGCCTAAGTTGTGCTTTGCATAGTTGCAGTGACCAATCTCCCTCCCTGTGACTTGGAGCTACATAATGTGCAGTTACTCGACCCTCTTTCCCAGCCTGTCACCTATCTTAGGCTCAATCCATGGATAACAATGCATCATATTAGATTAGGAAGTTTTGGATTTGATGTTGTTACATCATGAGTGAATTACAGGAACATGTACACTATTAGATCATGGTGAGCCAATGAGGAAGGATAAGGAGGAGCGAACAAGCTAGAAGACTCACTTATAGTTGGATGGACAAAGAAGCTTATCAAGAAGAAGAAAAGGGAACACATGCATGTAACCACCTCACAAGAACAAATATCATTGAAGACCTTGCATCATCAAGTTATGTAGAGGAGAAGAGAAGGTGAATCCAAGAATACATCTGTCACTTAGCAGAAACAATGGCTTGACATTGCCACCTTAGTAAGCTAGTCTATGTTAGTAGTGTTATGTCAAGTAGTGTCATGATTTTTCAAATACCACATCACTACTATGAGCCATGTCTCTTATAAGTCAAATTTAAAGCAAAGCAGAAGTCCAATGGACACACATGAATATGAAGAGTCATGTGAGTTGAAAATTCATAGGAAGTTGAAGAGTCATGGGGGTAGTCAAAAAGTCACAAGGGTCAAGCATCACCCTTGGTTATATATACCCATTCATTGTGTGAGTAAAGGACTTTTCACATTGGCTCCTCCCATGAAGTATAGAGAGTTTTCAGTCAGTTCTTTGAGGAGAGAGTAGTGGCTCAAATGTCCTACTACTGGGGCTAGTGATGTATGATGTACATATGTGTCTTGGAACTTTTTCTTAATACAAAAGCCTATTCAAGTCAGCATGTTTTCATGCATGTTTTGTAGACATTTTCAAGACTATTCTTTCAGCATTTGTAATTCACATTTGTTTCACATGTACTAAGATAATTGAACTATTTTAGTTTTTTAGTACTTACCTTGTTGAGAATGTGTTGTATTGGTTATGAATTTTTTCTCATCTTAGTGGACTACTCAGCAAGATACTAGAAAAAACTTTCTCACTTATTGGTTATAATGATAGTCACATCCATTTTGGACAATTCCACTAAATGGTGGATGGATCTTTCCTTGTACTTTGGTTTTAACGACTACCACATCAATTGTGGACTATTCCGTTAGATGTTTGACATAACTTCCTAGTTCGTGTGTCTCTTCTTGGGTGATACTATTACCTCTCACTTAGAGGCTCACTTTTTCCCCCCTTTTACGGTAAGAGAACCTTGACACAATTGTGTTGCACACTCACCAAGCACATCTACCTTGTTGTTCGAAGATACCATTACATCACTCTCTCATGCTGACAGTTAGAGCCAAGGAATATCTCTAAGTGTATGGCAACCGAGCCTTTATACCAGATGGGACTCCTACACTAAATGTTGTGAGGTCTAGTTGCGAGTTCATATTAGGGAGATCCCCTTTGTTGACAGATTTCCATTACCAGCAAAAACACCCTCATGAGATACAATATGACCTAGAAATTCCACGTCCTATACTCCAAATAAACATTTGGATGTTTTTTAATATGATTGTTTCTCCTCCAATAGTTTTAACACCCTATCAACATGTTGAACATGATCCTTTCAAGACTTCTTGTAGATTAGTATATCACCAAAAAATACTAAATCAAATTTTCTAAGGGTGGGTTTGAAAATGGAATTCATCAAACCTTGAAATCTAGAAGGTGAATTGGTAAGGCCAAAATGCATGACAAAAAATTCATAAAGACCCTCATCAGTTATAAATTTTGTTTTTAGAATGTCTTTAGTATTCATTCTAATTTTATGATATCCTGAATGAAAATGTAACTTGGTGAAGTAAATTTCTCCATGTAATTCATCCAACAATTCATAAATAATAAGAATGGAAAATTTATCTTTAATATTGAGCTTGTTGATCTCCCTATAATCTAGACACATGCACCATGATCCATACTTCTTGTGCACCAATACTACTGGAGTAGAGAAATAATTTTGATTAGGTTGAATTATTTAGAGGATTTTTGGCGAAATCACATAGATCAACGTTCACTTTCACTCTTTTGGGCATAGGGATATTTATAAGGCCTGATATTTGGAGGAACACTTTTTGGAATCAAATGAATAGCATGATTGTGATCACGAATAGGTGGGAGGCCTTTGGGAGTTTCAAATACCTTGTAATGATTGTACAAGACTTTTTGGATATATGGAGAAATAGATGGTTTTGATGTTTGAACCTCTAGTGAGAATAATTGTACGATTACACCCCATTGTTATTTATTTAGAAGCTTTGTCATGCCATTAGAGTTTATTATCTTTCTTGGTTTCCATGCGTTACCCTTTAATTCAACTTCCTTTCCTTCCCAAAAAAATTCAACAAATTTTTTTCAAAATTAAAAGGTATCATCCCCAAATATTGAAACGATTGGACTCCTAGTACAACATCAACACCACCCATTGGAATGGAAATAATTGGACTATTCAATACATATTCCCTCATGGTTATACTTATATGATGGCAATTTCTAGAGAAATTTATAGTTCCACCATTTGCAACAATCACTTGACACTCTCGTGATGGATATAGGAAAATATTCATTTCCTTGGCTATCTTACAATGAATAAATTTATGGGTACTACCCAAATCGATCAGCACTATTACATTTTTCTTCTTTATATGTCCTTCTATATTGAGAGTTTGAGGGGTAGTAATTCCTACCAATGCATTACAAGATATGATCAGATTCGTTTCTTCTTTCTATGGGGTTAGTTCCTAGTGTATATCCTTTTCTTTTAACATTTCTTGTTCCTTTTCATTTGCCTCTTCACAATCTATGTAAAATAATTTATTCTCAACAAACTTATGACATTTAGTGTATTTTCTACCACAACTATAATAAAGTTATTTTTCTCTTTTTTCCTCCAATTTTTGTGGTGTCAACCTTGTAGGTCATGGAAGGCTAGAGGCGGAAAAAATTCCATCTTTATAGTTGTGGGCGGTAGAATTCTTTGTTGCCATAATTTTGCTTTCAAAATTTCTTGCCACCCTGAATGCCTTCTCCATTGAATTAGGTTCCCAAAGTTGAAACTCATGTTGGATGGTATTCTTTAAAGTCCCTATGAAGGCATCAATCCTATGCTCCTTTGGAATATCATTTACCCTTATATTCAATATTTGAAAGCCCTCAATATGCTTCGCCATTGAACCCTTTTGTTTGATATTTAGCAATTGGCTAAAGAAGGTGTTTCTCTTTGTATCCTCATAATGTTATATCATTTCCTCCGTAAAAAATTACCAAGTGACAAGTGTTTGACGAGAAGAAACCCATCAATACCATACAAAATGATTGGGTTCTAAATATAAACATGAAATGTGTACTTTTTGTGTGTGTTACACATTATGGAGATCAAAATATTGCTCCACCTATAGTATCCATGTTACTGGATCCTTGTCATACAACTTCTTGATATTTATCTTTGGAATATGGTGGGTCTTCAATCCAAAGTTAGAGTCTACGAAATCGTCATTAACATTCCTTTCATTCTCATCATGAGTTTCATAGAATACCTTTTCGCCATTAGGAAGAATTTATTGTATTCCCCTTATTGATATTGTTAGTGTAGTCCCCTTAAAAACTCCATTGTGTGACCTTATAAACCTTATCCATATCCCTTATAAACCTTAATAACTATCCCATAGCCCTTAATCATCATACTCACTAAATTTGAATGTTGGTCCCATTCACTACTCACCGTGTAGTGTCGATGGATGACATTGGTGATGGGGATGTTGGAAGATGTTCCATGACATTTCAAGAGAGTTTCGACAAAGATTTCATAAATGGGAATGAGGAATGATGAAAATGAGACTCCTTGATGAACATTGATGCAAATGTTGACGATGTGAGGATGTCACACGTCCTTGAGCCTTCAAATCCTCGCATGTCGTCAAGGTCACATGCGCCTAATCTAGCCATGTCAAATTTTAGCACATATAGGAACAATTTGAAGAAGTTTCAATGTTGGCCCCAATAACTACTCAACATGCGACATCGGTGCATGACGTTGGTGATGGGGTGTTGGAATACATTCCATGACATTTAGAGAGAATTTCGACAAATATTGCATTGACGCAAAAGTCCTAAATTCCCTAACCCCTAAGCCATCGACCCTTAAACACTTAAGCCCTAATCCCTAATCCCTTAATCCATAAACCCTTATGCCCTAAAAATGACTTAAACAGTAATCCCTTAATCCATAAACCCTAAGCCATTAGCCATTCAACTAGATAATTCATAAGCACCTAATTATCCCTTAGCTCTCGATGCTTAATCCCTTAAATCCTAACCTATAATCCCTTAACCCTTCATCCTTTTTACTGCAAGCCCCTAAATCCCACAACCTCAAAGCCCCTATCCACTTAATCCCCAACACCTCAATTAAATAAATATTTAGGCACATTTGGCACTAAAAAGGGAGCTAACCAAGGCGATAATTTAGGTGCCGAAAAAGGAGCTAAATCCGACACTATCACTAGCACCATTTCTCAGGAAATTTATGGCACTATTTCGAACAATATTTTGGGCGCTATTTCTAGTGTTATTTCTGACGCTATTTCCAGTGCTATTATCACCTAAGTTAGCGCCTAAATGTTTTAGCCAGTGCAAGAAATGGAAAAAATAGCGCCATCCCAATAAATAACGTCGAATTTTTCAAAACATTGGAGAAAAAAAAACTAAAACAATCCTTGGAAGCAAAAAAGGGAGCTAATCATAAGGATTTGTTGTAGTGAGTTTTGATGTATATAATCTACAACAAAAACATACACTACTAAATCCTCGTTTCTTTATAGAATGTGACAAGGAATAGTAAGATGAGGTAGCATGATACTCATGTCACTTTGGAAAAATGTCTTTGTGACACTAATATTGGGTATTAGAGCATTGATCAGTGTGTGGTTGAATTCTTAGACACTGATGGAGTCTAAATTGATGCCAACATCTAACGGTGCAAATCAAAAGCCCAAGCCTTAAGCCTTAAAGTTTGATTACATTGCTTCAAATATTCCTATTGAAATCCTCAAAAATATTTTATATCATTTGAATATCTAGTATATGTTGAAATCATGATTTTCTTGGAAAATATATCTGGTCTTTTAATGGATTACAATTAGTCTGAAGACTAACTTTTCCATAAAGAAACGAGAATTCACATGAAGCTCTTTAAGAATGGCCAAATATTATAATTGTAGGCATACAAAGTATAATATCTCTCAAAATCAAGAAGTTTGGATTGGTCATCTCTACACCCATGTTCTCAAACCTGACGAGTCTCTATCTATCTTCCGTAATTTAAACCTTATGCCTCCACCCAATGAGAATCCATAAGCAATATCCATGGACTCTCCATAATGTTGAAATGTTTGGGTCTATTATATTTGTTTCTTAGTTACTAAAAAGTAAATCTTCTTCTCATTCTAGTTGGAGACATAGACTATATAGTAACCCTTGATATATTATCATTCTCTTTTTATTATATTACTGTGTTATAATAACATTATAGTAATATGGACAAAAGTTGTATGCTTGTAATATGCTATTGATGTGGTTTCCTTAGTGCAAATGCATCCTTTTTATTATTATTTTATATGAAATTCTTGCCCAAATTAATGTATTGGTGTAGTTAATAGTAGGACAATAGTGACTCAAATGTATCTTTTTTATTATTTGATTTGAAATTGTTGGCTATATTTCAAAAAAAGGAACTTACCTAAAGAACAAGGTCAATGTTTCTTAAATAAGATCACCTTATCCCTAATGAAAGGGGGCATTGGAGAATCCCTAAAATGGTGGGGTTTGAAAAGATTGAAGATGAATAGCTTATCTATAAAACCGTATTAAATGGCAATTTCAAAATATTGATGATGTCTTTTTTGACATTTTCTCTCCTATCTCCACTTTCACTTTTGCATTCTTACTTTTCATATCCATTTATATTATTTTAGTTTAGATTGTCCTTAATGATAAATGAAACATTCACTCAAAATGTGAATAATTTCAAAATATTTTTGCACTTTCCATCCTAATATGATAGAGATGTCGTATTGTCATGTATTGTAAACATTTTGACTCAGTCAAATTACAAGAATAAAAATGAAATAAAAATAAAAATTGAAAACTAAAATAAATGATTAAAATAAATTTGAGTAAAATTGTCAATTTAATTTTAGGGGTTTTTTGACCCCGGATTTAAAAAAAAAAAATAACAATAATAATAATAATAATAATAAAAGTTAAAAGTTGAGTAAAATAATCAATTTACTTTTAGGGGTTTTTTGACCCCGGATTTAAAAAAAATAACAATAATAATAATAATAAAAGTAAAACTGACTGGCGGTATTTGTGCATAGTATTGAGAAGTCATAGCATTCAAATGGAATATAGCCTATTTAAAAAGAGAAATTAATCTAACGTAGATCCATCGTAAAGTAATACTCAATTTCTAAAAAACATTCATTTGTCGCATCCCGCATCAGTACCAGTCATGGAAAATTTTATGAATATTCCTACTGTTCTCGAAGAACAGGTCTTGTCACGTGTTCCTTACAGATTACACGATGAGTTCAAAGGTGTGTGCAGAAGCTTGAATGAAATGATGTGTAGTCCTCAGTTCTATGAGCACAAAAAGTACTACGGCACGACTCAACATTTGATTTGTCTATTTCACTCCATTTCCAGTCTCTTTGATTATGGAATAATAGTACACGACCCTGTGGAGAAGACATCGGAAAGGACAGCCCCTATTCCTTACGATCCTCCTCCATTTCTAACTTACTGGAGGTTCGTTTCTGTGAATGGAAAGCTTGTCCTGTTTGGAGAAAGTTTTAATGAAATTGAGAATTGGCCGGGGGGCTTGAAGATTGTTGTCTTCATCTATGATTTTGTGTCCAAAGAACTTCAACTAGAAAGTCTCCATTTCATTGCACCCAAACACACTAATATCCTTCCACCATTATTCTAACTTATAAATGAAATTTGTTTTTTGAAGCCATAAAGATTTGAAACGAAAATGTCGGTGCCTCGGTGGTTCCTCAGTGCCATCCTTAGGTCAATTTGCAAGAAAATGGGCCAATGATCTGATCC
>APFE030694175.1:0-10296 GCA_000404065.3 Pinus taeda
AAAGGGGGGGGGGGGGAATTTTCTCATGGGCTGAAGTAAGATCTACAACTATATTATGTTAGCAAATTTGGTGTCCTGAAAATTTATTTTTATAAAAAAGTGTTAGTTTTTCTCTCTTAAAATACATTTTTTTTGAAAGAAAGACTGATAGATTGTATTCATCCTTCCGTCGAAATAGTTCTAAGCTGCTTCATTTTGGTTTTTAGTAGTTGTTAGGAAATATTGGAAAAAGAATATTTTGGTTATGCAAGTGTTGAATGGCTTTAGATGCACAGACGAATCTATGAATATGTGAAAAGATGAATATGTAGAATAAGACTTGTTTGCATAAAAATTGAAAAAATAATTCAGAGCATTGTTCTGCATGATTTATTGAGTCAAGAGTCTCACCATATTCATACGTCAACACCCCTACCGAAGGCAAATAATCAAGTACACTTAAAATTTACATTAAAGTCAATCAGTTACTCTTTTGAGAAAACCAACATTAGCTAGGCTAGGATCTTGGGATAAGCATGTGAGTGAACTACCCAAGGTTGAAAACCAAAACTAGTGTCGTTAACGAGTGAAAAATCCTTCTTCACTCATATTACCAGGACCACTCCACTAACAATGGAGCGAAATACGAGACAACATCAGACTGTAATTGAAGGTAGCCTGCCTTCTCTTACAAATCATTTGGGCATTCTCTGTATTGGGGGTCCCTTCAGGGGCTCAGGTTTCCTGCCCACACAGCATGTTGTCTACGACTATGTCCCCCCTGGTAATGTCTGTGATTTGAGGTAACTCTAGTGACCAAAACATATAGGTACTTACACAAGGTGACTGGGACGGGCTGTCCTGGTCCCTAACATGGACGGATCTACTCTATCTTCAATTTTTTGGAGGGTGCTCATCTTCATGAGAGTACTTGGCCCCTTAATCTGAGGTTTAGCCGAAGCTCTAGAGTAACCATAACCGTACATTTGGCCATCCTTCTCTGTTATTCATTGAGATACTAGGTTTCAGCTCTAGTGATTGGTGCTTATCAGATGAGGTACTTTCCCTCTATTTGGTGATTGATATATTTAGTGTATTTTTTATTTTTAGGTGCCACCATGGTCTGAGTCGGGGGCAGCTAACTCTCTACCTTTTTTGGCAACGTTGGATATTCCTGACTTATACAAGCTGACAAACAACCCCATCTACCACAACTTAGAATGGTCACCGATCCCGCATAAAATACCAACAAACATCCCAAAGTTAGATGGAAAACAAGGGGAGGATTCGGGCACCCATATCACCACCTATCCTCTCTGGTGTGTTTCTAACTCTATGGTGTATGATAGTGTTCGGTTATGTATTTTTCCCCGTAACCTCACTGGAAATGCCACAAAATTGTATATTGAGTTACCACGCGCGTCAGTAAATACCTTTGACGCTTTAGCTATGAAGTTCCTAAAGCACTTCCAGTTACCAATCTGCTATGAGATTGGGACAGAGCTCCTCACTTCATTTCGTCAGGATACCACCACCCACATCTCCGATCATATTCACGAATGGAGACGTAGGTGGAGGTTAGTCAAAGCTCCCATCCTAGAATTTCTCTTAACAGTCTGGTTTTGTAGGTCCTTACTCCTGCAAATCGCTAGAGATGTCGCTTTAGGTGGTGTAGTCACAGAAGACCAATCCATACATCGTACCCAGCACTTAGATTTGATATATTCATAGTCTGGCCCTCTTTACGACATTGTCGCTTTAGGTGGTGCAGTCACAGAAGACCAATCCATACATCGTACCCAGCACTTAGATTTGATATATTCATAGTCTTGCCCTCTTTACGACATAATCCCCAATGCTCTTGGTAACCCCAATGCTTCCGCCACTCAGCACCCTAGAGTGCACGCCGACGTGATTGTCGGCGTAACCTCTGGGGCCATTGTAAAAAAACTCAGTGGTTCCATTGCCAAGATGGAAGTGGACCCCTCTATCAATATGACTTCTCTTCCTTAGGTCAAAACCCATCGCCGCCCACCGATTTGCATATCGAAAGGCCGGTTGAGGACTTTGTAATTAGACCCCCAAAAGGGGCACTTTGATGCACAACGCACAATACATCTGCACGTGCTTCCCAAAACTAAAACATCGTAGAGGATTTGGCGTAAGCGTCATCGGCTATGTCGGCGCTCAAATTATTACAATCTTGCCCCACCCAACGGAAAGATTTACTTTCGGCTATCGGAGGTATTGACCCTACGGATTCCGTGTTTGCTATTTTCGACATGGACAAGTGTAAACCTCCCCTTTCCCACCAACTTGCATTTTAGGTGCATATCACTTCGAAAGGTAAAGGTATACACAGAACTGTAATCGATGAAGGTGTTACAACCTGCATCATGTCGGCTTCATGTTGGCTTGCCCTGGGTTCCCCAACCCTATCCCCACTGTCGAACTCCCTTAAACCTTTCGATGGCCACACCTTTATCCCAAAAGGATACCTAGCCAGTTTTCCCATCACTTTGGCTGGGAAAACCATAACGGTGGACGTAGAAGTCGTAAATAGAAAACTCAACTATAATCTCTTGCTGGGTCGCAGTTGGACATATGCCATGACGGCCGTTGTATCTACTGTCTTTCGCATCATCCAATTTCTATTGGATGGAAAGGTTATTAGAGTAGATCAGTTGTCTTTCTGCACCCCTGATTATTCACCATTACCAAGTGGCTTTGTACCCCTAGTAGGAGGTGGAACTGACAGTTACATTAGTTTAGGTACCGGTCTACTAAAGGCTTCTTCCCTAATGGGTTTTTTTCCCTCTTCAACCACTGAAGGTTTCCCAGATGGTCAATATGCTTTCATCTATTCCTCATGAACAGACCGATCCATGGATCCTACCGAATCCTTTAGATATTGACACATACGGAGAACAAATGTCGTTGTCACCAGCTGAATTGGCCTGCGAAGCCATTCAAATTGCATCTGAATCTCCGGTCACTTTGGTTTCGACTAATGGTACCACTGCCCCTCCCATAACCTCTCCTTCTTTCGATCCACTCAATCAATTCCTACTTAATGATGAAGCTATTAGAGAGATCACGAGGTTAGAAGAGCGACCTTTGGAGGATTCGCACCATCATGTTTCGATATCTGATTCAGACATGATGCCTCTTCAAATCCTGTCACCTAATGCACATGAAATCATTTCCTCACCGTATATGACTATCCAACTTTTGGACTCGGAAGGAAACAGGGGAAATATTTCACAAACATTTCTCCTCGATATTTCTGTTATGACAGGCATCATGGAAAACATACAAAGTGGAGCCAATCACAATCGTGGGGAAATTGTGAGCTTCACCTACCCATTTAGGGACTTCCGCAATGTTTTTCCTTGGTCTTATGAGGAAATGCATGGCATAGACCCTTATAATGTCAAGCATGAGATCAAGAAAGATTGAGCATTCTTTTTATGGTATTTTTCTTTCTCGTTAATCTAAAAAACCTCGAGTCTCCTTCTTTGGGCTCGTTAAACTACTACAATGAAGAATAGAATAGAGCACTTTTTGAGATATTTTATTTCTCTTTAAAAAATATAAACATCTCCAAGTTTTTATCATTGAGCTCGTTAAATCTATGCAACGATAGTCATAGCACTTTTGTGATATTTTATTTTTCTTTACAAAATATAAACATCTCCGAGTTTTCATCATTACGCTCGTTAAATACATGCAACGATGCTCTGAGCAACTCTTTTTTGATCTTTTTCCAGCTCATAAACTGAAAAATACCAAAGGAGCATTCTTTTTAGGCACTTTTTTCTCTCTCTTTAAACGGAAAAAATCCCGAGCTATGTCTTGCTGCTCGTTAAACTTGCTAAAGATGACTCGAGCTATGTCTTATTGTTAAACTTGCTAAAGATGACCTGAGCTATGTCTTGCTGCTCGTTAAACTTGCTAAAGATGACTCGAGCATTCGTTTAGGTACTTTTCTCACTCATTAAACTAAAAAACCCCGAGTTTTTCTTAGTGGGATTGTTAAAAATAGACGGCAGCAACAAGAGCACTTTCTTTTTTGGGACAGTTTCTCGTTCTTAAATCGAAAAATCCCCAAGTTTTTCCCCTCCTTCGAGCTCATAAAAATATGAAGAAGGGATGAGCTTTTCTTTTCCCTCTTTTTCTCGCTCATTAAACTGAAATAGATACCCTGAGTTTTCTTCATCTAACTCATTAAAAATTTTGATGAAGGTATTGAGTTTGTCGTCACGTGACTCATTAAAAATTCACGACGAAACACAAGTTTAGTCCGTCACCTCGTACTCGTAACAAAATGAGGTCGACATCTATTGGAAAAAGGTTTCTCTATATCCGGGTTCAATAGATTAAAAGATGGAAGAGTAACTGATCCGAGTATACTATTAACCTTTTGTCGCACCCGGTTAACAACTATGACAAAGAGACCACCATGGAGTCTCACTTTATGATCTTTTTAGACTCTCTAAACATGAAAAGACCACCGAGTTGTCTAGTCTGGACTCTTTAAATTACACAGAAAAGATATAGAGTCGTTCTTTTTACGATACCTTTCAGACTCTTAAAACATGAAAAAATCGACAGTTTGCCTGTCTGGACTCATTAAACTAATCAGATAGGCAAAGAGTCATTCTTTTTTGTGATCCTTTTCAGACTCTTTAAACATGAAAAGATCGATGAGTTTACCCATTTGGACTCATTAAATTAATTAGACGGGGAAAGTGGACAATACAACTGTATTTCGTATTAGAAAGCGTGGTTTGGCAGCAATCATTCCCTTGAACATGGCACTCCCTCAGATAAACCTTCATTTTGATGGCCTCTCAATATGAACCCTACCAACCCATGAGTTTTAGCTTATATGCCCTAATGTAATTGCATCTTCGTATGCTAACACTCTGTAGTGTTCATGAGTCTAGTGTTGTCTGGTTAAAACCATTGTTGTGCCTTCTATTGTTCAAGGGTTCCCATTTGTTTCCTCTATCAACCAATCGTACATATCCTTTCATCATTCCCTCTGTTGTTTAGACCCAAATGCTCAAAAGATTCCTAAAAAAAAAATCAATATTTTCCGGTTTCATGTCGACTGATGTAGGACACGTCATTGCCTACCTTTTGACAAGTTTCTTCCTATCGACTTCAACACTCTATCTAGGAAGATAACCCAGAAACACATTCAGTGCCTTGGTACTTGCAGATATTAGTGGCAGGTTACCTTATGTTTGATTAGGGGTTTTCATTATTGGCTCTTGGTTAAGCAATTCTACGGGTGTTCGACGACAAAGAAATCTTTCACACTCGCTAGTTTGTACTGTGCATCTTGGAGACCATCACCATTATCGGTGGCCTTCCTCGCATATGTTAACGGTCTCCATTATTGATTGGTAATCAGATGATTTCGTGCATGTTCGACGTCAACACATCTTATCACATGTACCGATCTATGCTGTTCGGTGAAGCGGAAATCAAGACCTTAGGTAGAGGCTTGCATCATTCAACCTTGTTTCCTATCCCAAGCTGCGGATATTGTTCTTTGGAGATAGCTATTTCAGGATGATGTATTATGACACTGGATCCGCTCTGTGCTTATCGGCGGCCAGCATTGTTATATCTCAGAAGAGAAAATTACTCTGACATAGCTATTGAGCATGGGAATGCCCGACTCATGACACGATTTTAGGAGTTTATATATATGTATGTTGTTGTATCAGGTTTTCCCTTGCTGCCCGAAGCTTCTCTCTCACTAAACATTTTGACAAAAAATTACAGTTGTAGTAAAGTCTTTCGGCCATCGTCTCTGCCTTTGATCTCGCACTTTAGGGGGCATCCATTATAGGAAAAAATGACCTCCTCATCAACTTAGAGGTGAAAGATAGCATGACTGAAGCAAAGACCACAATTGCATGCCTTGGATCCACACTAACGCTGGTTTTGCACTGCTAACCTTCTTTATAAAGCTTGTTACCAAGCATAGAGGAGCGTTAGTCACCCTGCTAACTCAAGTTGTTAGACTAGGGGGAGCATTAGTGAAACTAAGATATGTTTAGTGGGTCAAGCCAAAGAATCTGCTCACAAATATCTAGATATTTATCCCTAAATTTGCTCAAGAAAAGTAAGGAAAGTCCCAAAAATTGAATTATTTGGGGAAATTCCAATCTGAGAATGAAGGCAAATGGGAAAAATCTTGAAAAAAGGGCAGGTTCATGGCTTTTGCCCTAATGAACTCTAGGAGGATCTTGGCAGCCCTAACTTTATTGCTACATAAGCAATGAGAGGACCATTGTGAAAGGGGTCGAAGCATTTGAAAGGATAGCCCATTAAGCTGTTGTGAACTATCATACACCTGAAGAAGTGAGATGAAAGAGAGAGAGAGAGAGAGAGAGAGAGAGGAAGAAGGAGCAAGGGAAGGCTGATACAACGGATGGTTGTAATCATTCTTCCATTATAAATACAAAACTGCAATTGTGTTCCCTACTCCATAGTGTTAGTAACATTGTTCATTGAGTTGTTCATTTCGATACTTGTCGAGTTGATTAGTTTAAGTTGTATACAAGTATATGTTCATTGTGCATTCTTATATTAGTTTTCTGGATTGTATGTTATGATTTTGTTTGCCTTTCGTTTGTGCAGGAATTGTCTTGGAGCCACCTTTGGAGGAGTTCTTCTTGGCTACATTGAGATCTCCAAACAAATCTAGAAGGAGATTTGAGGTAAACACTCTTTCCATACTTGGTTAATTGATATTTGATAGATGAACATGTGTATAACTTGGTAGCTTCTGCAGATAATATTACAATCTATCAAAGGTCCCGGTAAGGCCTTTGTGGATAGTTTTCATTCTCCATACACTGTGCATTTTACCCCATAGCAAAGGGGGTTATGGTTGGACCCTAACACCTTTCACCAGCATCCCTAATCCACTTTCCACCTCACCAAAAGAGATTAGATTGCACACTTTCGCATAAAAAAAGGTCAAAAAGAAAAACATATTTGTTTTAGTCATTTATATGCATAGTAGTAGAATGATTTATGTTTTGAATTTGCATGCTTAGGACAGTAGGATTGCCTACATGTTAACTTAGCATTCCTTTGAAGCATAGCCTCTTAGCAGTTAGTTAGAAAATGGTGTGTTTTTAGAATTTGATTCCAGTCTTTTTCCTTACTGCAATAAAAAGGCTTTCTCTTAGAGTAGATTTCTCTTTCCCTCATTAGTAATCAATCTTCTTCTAAATCCATAGAAGCATGGATTGAAAAACCCTAGTGGTATATCACCATCTCAACAGTGACAAAGAGCAAACCCATCACTTTTACCTGTGTATACAACACTGTCACCTCCAAGTTTGTACGAACCCCGGGTTGATAAAGTAAAGTTGGTAGCCCCAAGAGTTGCAGCACTCTTGCTGCAATACTAGTGCTCATCAATATGCTAAAGATTAATCTAATGAAACAACATATTTAAAGGGAAAATATTTATGTCTGCATGTGTATGAGATTGGTGTCATTATTTTTCTTATGTTGTTACCTTTTATGTACATGTTAAAATTGCAACAATTCTTTTATTGAGTTTATCTACTAAAGTAATTAATTTATAGAAAGGAATTTAGTAGAAAATAATTAGCCAAAAGCTGGGGTAAGAAATTAACATGGTATCAAAATTGTCTCTCTAAGGGGGCAATTTATGAAGTCCTTCACATATGCATAGAAGCCAAAAATCATACAAGAGTTGTAGGGTTAGTGTAGGACCAACCTTTTGAGGAAATAATAATACTAAGAAGGTAGGGAGAAATGAGGTGATGGTTATATAGTAGAAGGCAACGATAAAAGGAATCATACGTGGCCATATGTAGTACAACAACATAGGTGACAATAGATGCAAAAAATTGTAGTTTCAATGTCATACACGAGATATGATGTTGTACAAAACACAACCAAAAGTAAGCAATCACACAGGAGATGATGTAGCACATGGGTATAGAAAATAGTCACCAAATTCATCCATATAGTTACATGTGATTGTATGGTATTGTGTCTAACAAGTGACAGGGAATCGTTCTAGCTCGAATTAGCAGGAACGTTGGAAGCCAATGATGTGCGATTTGTATCAAGACTGAATAATAACTTTCTCTCAATCTTAGTGATGGAGGGTAAAGGATATGAGGTAATGTTCAGGAGTAGAAAAGTGCTCATTCATCTAAAGGATATTAGCCCAAATATAGTAGTGTCCATTCGGGTTAGAGAGGGAAAATTATATAGGTTGAAGGGAAAACTTGTTTAGGCTTTGGTACATGACAATGAAAACCTGTGCAGGTTGTGGTAGAAGAAAATGGGACACTTTGCATCATAGGGCATTGCTAATATTGATAGAGAGTGTCCCTAGTGTCCCAATGTTTAGTGTTGAGCAGTATGGTGTTTATAGAGGGTGTGTACTTAGTAAGAATGTTAAGGATTCTTTTTCTTCTAATGAGGTTATGTCTGAGGGGATTTTGGATCTAAGTCACTTAGATGTGTGTGGATTGATGTCAATGGAATCAATGTAAGGAGCATTATACTATGTCAATATTATTGATAAATATTCCAAGAAAACTTGGATCTTCTTCATGAAGACCAAGGATGGGGTCTTTAGTGGATTTTAGGATTTCGAGACTTCGGCTGAGAACCAGACAAGCATGAAAAACCAAGGTATTGAGGTCAAATAATGGGGAAGAGTACACCTCCAATGACTTCAAGGATTTCTGAAAGGAGGTAGGGATCAAGAGGGATATGACAATTTTGTGCAACCCTCAATAGATTGGGCTTGTGAAGAGAAAGAATTGATCCATAATCAATTTTGCCAAGGAAATGATACATGACCAAGATCCATCTATGTTTTTGGGGAAAAGGCATGCAACACTATAGTATATGTGTAAAACATGAGTCCTCAAAGGATATTGGGGGAAAATACTCTTAAGGAGGAATTCATAGGAGTGGAGCAATAGATAGTACATTTAAGGATCATTTGTTTCCCAGAATACATCCATGTGTTTGTGTAGAAGAGAACAAAGATGGAGCCTTACATGATCTTCATATCAACACAGAGGATGACAGTTTTGAGTAGAGATGTTAAGTTAGGGGGGAACTTGGCATCTGGGAAGTCTCATGAGTTGCCACCAGTAGTCATAGAGGATGAAGAGCATGAGACTCCTAAGGGAGAACAACATGTAGAGACTTCCACTTTAGGGATTCACACTTTCTTTCCTTTTATAAATTCTAGTTAATTTCTCTTTTCCCGATCTTTCAGTACATGTCATCTAATAAAGATATTCTCCACACTTTCTTTTATTTTATGAATTTAATTTGATTCCTCTTTTCCAAGTCTTTCCATAGATCTCACTTCAGATAGAAAATTTCTTGAGACTTATATTTATTTTATGAATTACAGACCTTTTCACATATACCTTTAATTTAATTTCAGGAATTTGGCATTCAATCTCATCTCGTGATTTCTTCACATGGGAGAATCGCTGTACATGACATTTTCTAATAGCAGAAGGCTAACCGAATTTACTGTCCTACCACTACGACTTTTCATTGGGGAACGTTAATAAGGAATATTGGAAATCCAAGTTGGAGCGTATTTAATAGTTTGGGATGTGAGGAGACCACAAGAGCATAAGGAAGCGATACGAATATATTGGATGTCTAACCATGCATCAACGACTGGTATAATGTGTTTCATAATTATTGTATGTCAAATATATTGTAAAAAAAATATATAAAAAATTTACATTTGCATTAATTACCTTATAACCTTTCAAAATGAATAAAGTATTATTACAAATATCATTTAAACAATATAAAATAATAATTTAGCTAACCATTGTGGAGCGCTTGAAAGGTATGCTTTTTGAATAGTAATCTAGTGGTTTTCTAATAAGTTTCCTAACCTTTTCTGCATTATAAGTCTAAAGAATAAAAGGATTTTGATAAATTGTGTGAAAATGGACAAATGAAGCTCAATCACCAATAATCGATGTTTTCTATGCAGAAGGACGCGGAAACAGGGGATCATCAAGCAGAAACAAGAAGCAAAGGGAAAGCAACTGCTGTCCCCTCGCTAGAAAACCGGATGCGGACGCGATCAAGTAAAATTAGAGCCGAATGATCCAGGAAAAGAACGTGGACGCCAAGACGGAGAACGCAAGAAAGGAATGAGAAGAACTGAACGATTAGCGAATCCCTCAGGATCTCTGATCCTAAGGGATCGCTGCTTTAGCCTATCTTTTGTATCTAGATATCTCCGTCATTTCT
>APFE030694177.1:0-15759 GCA_000404065.3 Pinus taeda
TTTTTTTAGAGCCCTTTTATTACAACCATATTATCTTAATTTTAAAATTTTTATTGGGATATTTTCTAACTTTTTACCAGGTTTCTCTCCAAGCTCTTTGAGCACAAAAATAAAATGTTACGAAAATTTGGTCTCAGTCCAAGTTAACCACCACCACTATCATCATAATATAATTTTTAAAAGACAACATTGTTCTATAAATTTACTTAAAAAAAACATTACAATAAAATTAATAAAAACAACAGAGAAACTACAAAAAGATCTACGAATAAACATATCCTAGAGTTAAAGGAATAACCGTATCCTACAGTTAAAGGAATATAAGATATGTAATCCAGGAATATAAGATATCTTATTACTTTTATGAAAAGTAATAAGATATATTTTCAAAAGCCTATGTCGTTCAAAATGTGCATAAGTATCACCTTAAGCTTACCTCGAACGGAAATTGCATCAATAACTAAGAAGGCTCTTTCTTGCTCAGATATATGTAGGAGGGCATGGCGTTGTATAATAAAGACGCTGCCTTGACCTAAACTTAAGCTTTTTTGTTTTTTGTTTGTTTTTTGGGGTTTAGAGAGCGATTAGCAAATTGCAGTTGCATATTTCGATTCCCTTAAGCTCTATCGCGATCCAGCCATGTGATCAGAGTAGAATAACCGGAATAATGAGGACCAGGCGCTTAAATACCTGATATTTTTCGAGGTGCATATCAAGAATCCTTTTATGCACAATGTTCCTCAGCTAATTCATTTACCTTCACTTTCTGAAAGATCATTTCGAGTGAAGCCGCAAACGGTTTTTCATCTGGTTTCATACCTTAAATTCCGTAATACCTTGCATCATATCGTTTCACATTTTGAGGTTTTTCATTTGTGTTGTTATCATTGTCTTTTGCCATTCTTTATGTTTTACAATCATATTGATGTAACATTACGTCCCCTACTAAGTTGAATTCATCTTGAGATATAATAACTAACATTTTAAATATTTTTGAACATTATAATCTTAATTTTAGAATAATTATATTTATATAAATATATTTTTAGGAGGAAATAATATTAATTAAAATAGTTATATTTATGCCAGTTTATTTGGTAGTGATTGGTGTACTTTGGTGTGAACTTCATTAGTTTTAAGTAAAATTCTAGACAAAAATGGAGAGTGAAATCATGTGGTGATATTGATAGATGCTAGGTGGTGGTGGCTTCTCAAGTTTGAGAATGTTCTAATTTTCTATTTTAGTAAAGAAAAATAATTTATTATCTATTTTAATATATTTAATTTAGAAATTTCTTAACATTATTATTTATAGAATATTTACTATGATCTTAACAATTATTCATATATTTTCATCTTTTTTAAATACTAAAAATTATTAGTTATAAATATCATGTTATACATAAGAATATGATTATTTTAATTTCATTTCAATATAATAATATACACATTGTTAATATTCTTCTAAATACATCTTTTATGATATATAAAAATCAATTGAACTTATATTTAGTAATCTAATTTAAATATTTTTTATAATTAAACATTTTAGAATAATACTAATTGTTTTATTAATTATAATACAGATTAATGTAATTATTATTTAGTTGGAATATCTCTATATTAGTCTTCAAATTAGAAGTATACTCTCTTAGGTAAACACATCTTGCCATTGAGTCCAACTAGCTAACTTGAACTTCTTCATTGGTAAGACTTGCATCAAATTCTAGGGGCTTGATATTTTGGAGCTCTGTAGTAATTCTCTTAGTTGGAAATAATCTGTTAGAGTCCCTCGATCCCTTCGGATTTTCAGCCCCTAATGGAAGGTACTCTACGCCCCCCTTAGTTGTTTGGTGCCCACTTAAAGTTTCATTAATTACCTCTTGGGAGTACAATATGAGAGCTAGCACTAGTGATGACAATGGGGTTCTTGGAGAGATGGTCCTTGGGATGACTCTCCTCTTCCTTGATTCCCATGTATCCTTGCCATTCTGAACAATTCAATTATATTGAAGGCACACAAGCCTTATTAGTGCAACTTATGACTTGGTTACCACTTGGTCCACACACAAATATATATAAAATGACAGATATAAGTTTCCCTTTTATTATGCTCATAAGTAAGTGATGTTGATTATGAGTAATTCGTCATGGATCTATTAAGTCCTTTGCCATTTCTAACTAATAAGTTTTATGATGTGTTGTTAGTCACCATTACATGTCTTCCTAGCATCAAGTCTATCCCCTCCAACAGCCCTAATTAATTAAATAGATCATTAACCTTATTTTAGCCATTATGAGACTTTAATATATGATTAAATGATTACCCATGAAATTTAATTTGATCTGTAAACTATCATGGTTATTCCACTTGATAGTTCGTTAAAACATATACGATAAAACTATATTCGAAAATCCAAAATCTACACTATCAGGGTTTTATTTCTCTCAAGATTTATGGATATGTAGATTACTATTAATTGTGTACTCATGCACATTAAAATTACTAAGAAAATAAAGAATAGTGAAATCAAAACACACAAACCATGGTTTGACACAAGATATGACGTAGTAAACTCTTTCACGAGAAAAACAGAGCTAGAAGGTGAAGCTACTCTCCTCTACTTCTCTAAATAGAAAATGGTTGCAAGTACAAAAAAGTATGGCTTGTTGCATGTGGGCTACTATAGTGCACAAATCCTCTCTTTAAGCTCTATCTCTTATCCCTCTCGAATACTTTTTCTTAGTTATAGAACAAATGCACCAAAAAGGAAAGGAACCCATTTTCCTCCTAATGGCCTAGTTATAACACAACCCAATAACCTATTAGTGGTGAGGTTTGATTACCTCAATTACTAACAAGAGTTACAATATGGACTCTTCTAGAGTCTCCTTCATCATAATCATTTGGCAAGTTTCTTCTCCATGAATAATGTAGGGCGGCATAGCAATTCTTCCAAATTATGGTGGTGAAAATAGGAAGGTCAACCTCTTAGTGGCATAACCTTTTCATAAAGACTCTTATTGAGGTGATTCTTTTATTGTTCAAAAGAATTCTTTGTGTTGAATATGAAAAAGGGGTACAACACTTCAGGAGAAAATTTTTACTCCAAAAATGTTTTCATTTGTTGCTTCAAAATGGTCTTGGAAGGTTTTTAGACCTTGATTTTCCAAATGGGGTCTCGTGAGTGAAAATGGCCCTATGAGATAATTCCATCTATATTTCCACTCTAAAAGAATAGATATGCATGAAAAATAATATAATGATCAATTTGGATCACACTTGGAGCTTAACAGTTCTTAACCTTGCAACCATGTATCAATATGTTATATTGGTTCAATGTGTGTTTTCCTACAAGTGTCACAATGTCATGGTTGCATGTTCCATCATGAAGTTGAGGTGGAAATCTGGTGGAATAATGTTGCAAGCATAAGGGTTAAGTTAGGGTAACATAAGTAAAAAAGAATGTGAATTGATTTATAACATAGGTTGAGCTTTTGTTGGGTGTAGTATAATGCACTTCCCAAATGAAAGAGGAGTGTTATAGGCCATTTTTTGCATCCGGTCAATAGGCCTACAAAAACAAATTAATCCACATTCATGAACACCTTTTCATACACAAATCCCTCAGCATGATTCTTCCAAATCCATGAATTTATGGGTATGTCTGCTTCAAATAATTGCTTTTAAGTCCCAACGCCCCTTTAGGAACCTGGGTTCAATAATATGTTTCTTCCTTCTACATGAACGTTGATCAACAATAGGTTATCACTTGCTAGGGGTGCACTGATTCTAGAAATTTAGGAAAATTAAAAAGAATTCCAAAGCTTCCTCTTCGAGAAGCTTCAAGGAATTATTTTAACCATTTACCTTGGATAAGAAGTCTCAATCCTATATAATCCTACATTGGAGACTTCCCCTCTTATCCCTTGAGTTCATCCTCCCTTGTTAACATGATCTCAAGCCTAGATTAGTAAATGGGTAAGAATTCCCAAACTACCATCACTCTCCTATAAATTTATAGCCACCTACATATCACGGTTGGGTTTTGGATACTAATCATGCCCTCATGTTGCTGCCTTGAATCTAAATGAGTCATTATCTTCATGCATTAGGGTGATGTTGAGGTGTGCTTTGTGACAATAAAGGATAAGTCAACTTGTTCATATCTCTACAAGATCAACTACTATTCTTGATTCTAAACTCTATCTTATTCATATTAATACAAATAATATATCATTTTCTTATATATGTTATGTTATGTTTACATTCATATATTTAAATGATTTGATAATCCATTGAATAGAGTAATTGGATAATGCTACCTAGATGTCATAGATATTTGGCTTGTGTTGATTGTACGTGTAGGTTCTAATTATAGCAATCACAACTATGATCGAAGCTTATAGGCCATGAGGAAAGAAAATCTTGCGAAAAAATCGAAGTAAGCACTCTTTCCCATTCCTAAATTTCTCTAAGGGAAACTTTTTATTATTTTCTTTGTGTTGCTCTAAACCAGTCCACTAGGTCTAGGGAAGATACATCTATCTACCATCGTAAATTATACACAACAAATTGGTGATACAACTTGGGATCGTTTCATTCCCTTGGTGGTTTCCTTGTCCCAGTACTTGGTTCACCTCTTAAATAAACCTTTAGTGCCTCAGTCAGTTATGAATTGACCTGAGCAAGACCTTTCATTGCACTTCATTTGATTTTTTTGGTTGAACCTTGGCCTCATCTTGATCAACGCTCCCCCTGATCTAGACCCATAGCATTTCAGCACTCCACACCCTTCTTTGCACATCTACTGTGGAGCACTCATGCCTTTTCAGCTCCTGCGCTAATGCTTGTTTGATGCAAAAAAAATTCCATTTGGCACTTTTCTCTATGATTTTACTTGATCCTACTGGTTCTCCTTGTGTCCCTGAGTGTGTCTTGGTCTCTTAAAAACCAATCCCTTATGTGAAATTGCATGGTTTTTCTTTCATGTTTATAAATAAATTCCCCGCTCAATTACCCTCCGCGGGGGGGGGGTAATTGTGTATGAGTGTTAATTACTTTTGAGTGTCATCACCTTTTTGATAAGATTTTGTTTTCTTCTTTCTTTCTTCTTGTCAATTCGAGGTTTGTATGCATGGATTGATTATTGAATTTGAAAAGTAGCTTTTACATTACACTTAAAGTGTGAGTGGTTTCTTTTCGTCAGCGATCAAGTTGCATTCATTTGTTTCTTTGCATTTGAAACATTAAAGGAAAAGAAAAAAAAAATATTTGCATTTCATATAGGGCTTTAATTTTGATTTGAATAGTGAAGTTAAGGAGATGGATTGTTGAATCATTTGTTTGTAGTATTGTTGATTGATTTCTTCTTCCGCTACTTAGTCAAGCCTTTCACTATTAAAAAGAAAATGAAAAAGGTTATTTTTGTCATATTAGTTGCATCATACATGTGTTGAGGTGACATCAAGTTTTCAGCCTTGAAATCGAAACATAATTGAATATAAACTTTAAAAATTCACTCAATTAACATAAAATAGAATTTGAAACTTAATGACACACATAGATGTCTAAGCTAGAGAAGCGTTTTGACATTTTTAAATGCAGGAGCCATACTTCTTTGTTAGCATTACATTTTAGGGGTGATATCGTATTTCACATATGTAGTTGTATCATATCATTCTCCACAAACCTTTTGGTGTATCGTATGGTTCTCCACACATGATAAGTATAAGGGAACACTCTCATCAAACGATTACACGTTAAACACCACTATTATGGATTTCTCTTCCCCCTTCCTCTGGGTATATTCTCGAAGTCCCCTATACATTGTTATATTTCCATAGGTAATGATTCAACCACCTTACATATTGTGATACACAAAACATAACATTTATGGATATTTCCTACATGTACAACAATCTTTGGCTCGCCAAGGTGATATATTATAGTTCACATTTTCTTGGTAAACCCTTTTTCCTAGTTACCCATTTGATTTATTTTGTGCTTTTTATTTCTAAAATAAAATAATTCTCCAGGGAACAAGATCATCTACGTGGAACAACTCTTTAGTGGATCTAAGGTTGAGACTAATGCCAATAGTTTATGAGTCTGCCAATTAAGGAAACCCAGCTGACAAGAATCCTAGTCATTTTCCTTATTTTCAAAATATTGGTTCTCCTTATATGGAAACGTTGTCCTTTCCTATATTTACCATTGGTTTAATCGTTTGGTTGTTTTCAACCTCCTTGGTTCTGAATGTCGAAATTACTCATCAACGAAGTTCTCCTTCAACTAAACAACATCAACCTCAGTTGATCCTAAAGTTGAACCTTTTCCTTCCTTGCCTATTGTTTCTTCATCCTTTTCTTTCTCCTCGCCTAGTGAAAGTATTGATCCTATAAACCAAGAGGCTAAGAAGAAGAAGAAAGAAAAGAAGAAGAAAAATAAGAAGCGTGCCAACCAAGAGATCATTGCTACAGATGAAAATAGTATGGAGAAACATTCCAATCAGCTCCGCAAATTTAAGTTCCCTTGCAATTTATGTAAGTGTGATTAGCTTCTTAGAGATTTTCATAGTATTCCCAAGGTATTAGAAGTGTGGTCCATAAGCCCACATCAGCCTTTGTCGTTAGCATCCAAAAATCAATGATGGTGACAAACCATAAACTAGTGATCAAAAGGTTCACAGAAATAAGGGTACAATTAAGTTCCCATGTAGGTTATGTGAAGGGAATCATCCTATTCAACCTTTTCGTTATGTTGATGAAGCCTCAAAAGTGTTGGAAGACCTTACAGATTCTCAATCACAAGTTTCACCTAGCTACCATAAGATTTCCTCTAAACCTACACTAGTTGATGAAGTGATTCATTAGAATCCATCTCCAGTCCATCCCACTCTCTTTGAATATGAATCCCATGAGTTCCTTCCAGACCAATCATTAGTTGATAAAATGGTTGACTTCATTCCACCTTTATTTTATTGTACCTTTCCCATTGAGAGTGAGTCTCATATCGCTCAAGTTTGTCTTGTTTCTTGAGATTCAAATGTACTAGAGGGAAATCCTCCCATTTCGATGGCACAAGGAAACTATCGTCTCATTCCCATGACACAAGGGAAAAATCTTCCCATTTCCATAGCACAAGGGGGTAGTTCTATCATTCCCACGCTACCCTTTCCAAGTAATAAGGTAACTTCCGCTAATTGGAGTCAACTAGCAAGATATTGCCTTCCTCCATATGTGCCCTTCGAGATCATAATATAGGCTTATAATATGCTTATACCTACAACAGTCTTAGACGAAGGAACGCTTATTAGTATTATGCCCTCAATTATTTGGAAATATTTTGGTTCCCTGCAGACTTTTAATATTATAGAGAATCTATTGGCTTTTAACAGAGGAGCTAGTCAAGCATTAGGGATCCTTCCTCAGTTTGCTATTAATTTAGGAGGAAAGGCTATCTGTAAATATCTGATGGTAGTCAAAGGCCCTCTAGATTTTAATTTAATCCTTTTGCGTGACTAAGTTTATGACATGGGAGCTCTTGTCTCTTTTTTCTTAGTGTGATGTGTTTCCCGCATCAAGGAAGAATTGTGACCATTGAATAGCTTTCATTCATTAGTCATAATTTGATTCCAAATCAATAAACTCCCCTAAACAGTGTGCAAGTGGTATCTCACCCACAACAGATTAATTATGGAAACTTGTTCCACACCCACATCCATTGATGATCTATTAGGTGATGTAGTGCATCATTTACTGCGTCCATTGGAATATGATCTATCAATTGGATATTTTGATAGATTCAAGTGCATTCTTCTCCCATATGATGGGAAACTATTGCAAGCCATGGCCTTTTATAGATCATAAGCAAGGTCTCAGAGAAAATTCATTTTTCTTGTGTCAATCTCTTTAAAAAATGAAATAAGCTCTATGAGCATAGTTCATTTCTTGTGTAAATCTTGTTAAAAAATGAAACATATCTCTTTCCATTTGAGTCTTTGATTAGATATCCTAAATTCCTAGTTGATTATTTCACTTTATCTCATAAATGAACCTTCATTCCATCCAACTATTAGTAAAAATGAAACCAATATCAAGCATAGTTTCCCATGTTTCAATCTTGTGTTAAAATGAAACCATTCTCACCCTATCCTCTATTATTACTATTTTTATCAGCTTGTTTATACCATATGAGACTTGGTTTTCACTTTCCATCCTCAACATATGCTTGGTCAATCATACACTTTCACTTGGTTTTTTTACCCTTGCCTGGGGAACTGTTGCGATGAGTGGTCTCGTTAGCCAACCTCTTAACCTTTATGTGTTTTGAGTAGTTCCATCATGACCAAAACTAGTTGCTACCCTTTATACCACTCATTCCTTTAGGATGGGTACTCTTTAAGCTCTTTTCAAAATCCATAAACATGAAAATATTGTCAAGCACTTGTCTTTTTGAACTTGTTAAAGTAAATGAAAATACATCTACTTAGTATAAGTTTAACCATTTTCTAAACTGAGATAGATTAGTTATGAAAAAGCAATACCTTAGTTGAACGTAGCTAAGAGGTTATCCTAAGTATCATTTTCTATGTTTTTAGACTCAAGAGGCTATTTACGAAAAGGAACCTTCGGAGTTTTATTTTTCGCCTCTTTTTAGACTCTCAAAACATGGAAAAGGAGGTGAGTTTCACCTTCGCTAGACTCATAAAAACATAAAACAATTATGGAATCGTCAAACATGATGAGACCAAACCACTCCTTATCGGGGCTCATTAAAGATACTTAGATAAATATATCTGAAGGTTGAACCTACAGATAAAGCATATGTTATCCTCCTCAAGCTTGTTAAAAAATAAAGAGGTATTGACCGTAAATGGTTGGGGAACTTTAGAAAATAGCGTACTTCACATATTAATGGTAGAAATTTTCTCTTGAACATGACATGCTTCCACTTCATCTCCTTAGATATTATGTTGGGAAATTTACTTGTCTTTTGGTTCATCATACCATATCAAATCCTACACTATCGGTTTTGGGTAATGCCATTCAATGTCACTGATATGTTTAAGAGAATTAATTCAGTTGATATCTACTATGATACTCTTAAGCCTTAATTTTCCATATATCTCGTTCCTAAACCGGTTCCATATCAATGTGATTCTGTCTCAAATCATGATACCTGTTTTGTATCATTGATGGGGGAATACAACAAGGCCCTCCTATGACGAGTCACTTCCTGTCGACATAAGCTCATTATCTAGGAAGTTGACTTGGAAACTCTTCCTTCGATACCTTGGGAGTTGTATAAGACAATGGAATGTTTCCTCACTCCCGATGACATGTTTTCATCATTGGCCTTCGATCGATAGATTCTGTTTGGTGTTCAACTTCAACTCATTTATTCACACCATATTGATTGTACTTTTGTACCTTGAGAGCCATTAACATCATTGATGGTCTCTCTCACATCTATTAATGGTTTCCATCATTTTCCAGTAATTAGATGGTGTATGACATGTTTTACTACAACTCCTTTATTCACATGGTTAGAATCGTATGTTAAATGATCAAGTGAACGAGATAGAAGACTTTGCATCTAGTTCCATCCATTTGTGTTGTGATTTCAGGATTAACACAAGATTACAAAGCATGATTGATATGCTTATATAGTCATCCGATCATGGATCAACACTTTGTCGTATGTGGACACGACTTCTCGATCATTGTACATATATTGTTACTTGATGTGCTGAGCATATGTATGCCTCTATAAACAAAGATATCATGATGAAAATGTATTGTAATAGGTGATGGTTTCAACCAATTTTTCTTGATCCGAACTTGTCATAGGGTAAATCACTTTAGTCATCAATCGTCTTTTGTGACTTTTCACTTTAGGGGGCAATCTATTATAGGCCATTTTGTTGCGTCCAGCCAATATGCCTACAAACAAGGTTAATCATGCCACCATGCTACTGCCTTCAATATAAGAGAGTCATTATCTTCATGCATTAGGGTGACAATGTGTTGGGTCCCTATAATACTAGTGATTACCCCATTACTATTGTAGTTATACCCCCTATTAATATTGTTGTGCCCCTATTGCCACCATATTGTTATTACTGTGCCCCATAGAATCCTTCTATTATTATTTTTGTGGCTTTATATTATTATTGTTAGGTCGGCTAGATTATATTGTGACTCCTTAGACTCCTATATATAGAAAGGAGGTTTTGTCATTTGAATCATCCAAGAATTGTTCATTTATGTATGTAAAGGAGGTTGGCCCCTTGAAGAGGCTGAATTCTAAGGCGTTGATCTATCTTTTCTATCTTTTCTTGGAGTGGTTTCATAACATTTGGTATCAGAGCTTTGGATTCTAGGGTTTCGCTGCTCCAAACAGGTCATCGTGGCATTTTCGCAATAACTTTTTTCTGTGATGTTTCAAAAGTCGCAAAAAAAAAATAAATTGAGAAGAAATCTCTCTGAATCTTGGGTCCAAATTTCAGAGCTTTTCGTGCTATATTTGCGGAGATATGATCTGAGGAAGTTGGTCTTTTTGCAAACTCCTCAATTACATTCCAAACAGGTGACCTAGGGAAAATCATCATAACTTTCTCTCTGGGGATCAGATTGAAATTTCGTAAGAAGGTACAGAAAGAGGATGGATTTTAGTTTCTCGTATGCATTTCTCAAATAAAAATGTCGAAATAGTGACTCGTGGCATGTCGTACAAGTTCTCTCTACAGAACTAGTCTATAATCAAGTCAATGTGGGAAATTTCGCATAACTCTTCCTTGGAGAATCCAATTTGGGTTAGACTTGTGGCATTGGAAAGAGGACACAGGGGGCCACTACAGGTCACAAATTCAGAACTAGATGATTGTAAAGTACATAGATACATCAGAGGCAATATCGAGCTCCTACAAAGTGAAAAGAGGTGTGTAGATTTTCTTAAATTTTTGCTTAAGATTGGTTTGAAAATTTATTTTGAAGGAATTCAAAGGGCATAGTAGAGCATTATTATCGGTAACTAATGCCCCGAGGAAAGAAAATGCAAACACTTAGTAAGGAACCTGAGAGCTCTAGCATGACTCATGAAGAAGAGGAAGAAATGCAACATGATATATCAAAATTACAAGACCAAGTGCAACAACTATCCCTTACACAAAAAGGAACAGAATATAAGATGGATGGTTTAAAGAAAGATGTAGAAGCTAAGATGATTGATGTGGAAGCTAAGTTGGATGATTTGAAGATAGATTTGAAGACAAACATGGATGAATTGAAGATAAATATGAATAAGTTGCTACAAGAAATGGGCACTAAGGGTGAAATGGTAATAAAGGAAAATCATGATGAGAATAAAAGAAATATTAATCATGATTCGATAGACGCTAATGTTGCATCGAAGACTCACCATATTCCAAAAATCGATATGAGGAATTTTGATGGCAAGGATCCTGCCTCATGGATATTACAGATGGAGCAATTCTTCGATCTCAATAATGTGCAAAACACACAAAAGGTACGTATGGCAACTTTATATTTGGAACCAAATCAGTTTGTATGGTATCAATGGCTTTGCTCTCGTAAAAAAATTATCACTTGGGCCAATTTTATGGAAGAATTGATAGCACATTATGAGGTTACAAAAAGCAACAGTTTTTTTAGCCAATTGATAAGTCTCAAATAAAAGGGTTCAATAATGGAGCACATTGAGGAGTTCCAAAAATTGAACATAAGGGTAAAAGATATTCCAGAGGAGCATAGGATTTATTTGTTCATAGGGTCTTTAAAGGATAATATCCAACATGATGTTCGCCTTTGGAAACCTGATTCATTAGAGAAGGCATTCAGGTTAGCAAGAAAAATGGAAAGCCAAATTATGGCAACTAGGAAGCATACCACTCACAACCATAAAGATGGAAGTGTTGTTGCCCCTAGTCTTCCACAACCTATAAGGTTGACACCACAACAATTGGAAGAAAAAAGAGCAAAAGGGCTTTGTTACAGTTGTGATAGCAAATACTCTATGGGTCATAAGTGTGCTGAGAATAAATTATTCTACATATATTGTGAAGAGGAAAAAGAAGAGGAGCAAGAAAGGTCAAAAGAAGAGGATATACTCCAGGAACAAAGCCTAGATGAGTCAATTAGCTAATCTGGAGCACCATTGGCATTGCTGCAAATGTTCCAGATGTGCCTGCTAAGGTTTTTAAGGCATACAATTCAATTATATTAAGAGTTTCCTTGATTTAAAAACCCATTCCCATATGGATTAGGTGAGCTTGCGTGCTATTATTTGTAGTCATAGCTTGTTAAGGTAGTGTTTCCCTCTAGGTCTATGAGTAGGGATTTGAGATTACTAAAAAATTAACTTCCATTTGGGATCATTTGCATGTTACACATAGACAATATGAAGTTATTATTCTGTGTGGCTACATCACTTACCAACAATAGGGCTAGTACCATTACCTCTAATTCAATGCCAAATTACCTAATCAACATGGTTAGATCGAATGATGTATAGCCTATACAATTGGAAATGTTGGTTGGAATGATATATAATCTCTAATAAACTTCTCTAATGGGAAATGTTCTTGTGATTCTTATGAATGTGTGGAGTAAACCTCCATTTACAGGGCTCTCTGGGATGCGTGTGGATATGATTATGGATAGCATTTTGGCTTGACAATGGGTGTCAAGCCAAAATGCATGACTCATTCTTTCCACATCGCCACCTACCTTGACTAGATAGTTGACTCCATCATGAATGGAGTGGGCATAAATTTCAATCCTTGTGGATCGCACATGACGACCACCCCATCCTCTGTTGAGAAGACCAACTAGTAAGATCCCCCAAGTCCCTTACATGTATATCATAACAACACCATGTTAGTAAAGATAGGTAGAAACATTAAAGAGGATGTAACATGGTATTCAATAAAAATAATTAAAGGATAAGCATCATATTATGAAATAAGCTTTTCAGAAAAGTTATAAAATTAAATAGTTGGCTGGGATTTAGAGTATATGAGAGATTTAGAGAAAAATATTGGAACAAGTGATATTTTTAATTCTTTGCATAAATAATATGTAGAGTGCATGTAAAGGTTTATAAAAGTTATTTACAATAAAAGATTCAATCTAAATATATATGATATATTTTATATTTTATATAAAGAAAACGAAAAATAATTAAAAATGAAGTTGTGAATCTAAAACCACTACATTCTCAAAATGATCCTTACTCTCTACCTCCTTGTCCTACTCTACTCTCGCGATTATCATATGCCTAAAAACAAATTAAATTTCTCTCTACCATTTATCAATGAATTGATACACTAATAAATAGAAATATGGAACACATTAGAAAATATTTAAGTTGTAGTTTCATAAACTAAAGTAGGTGATAATGCTTATAATACAAGTGATTTGGTTTTGAAACTATATATATATTATAATGAAAATGGAAAATACATATTGCAACCAAAATTTAAGGAGAAACATGTAACGTAAGTTATTTTATAAAGACCTACAATGGGGTTTACATTTATAATTATACCATCTTAGATCCATCTAGCACTAGATCCATCGTGCACCAAGAGGGAACAAATACCTCCAGTTGCAAACTTTTCCTCAAGTTCTACACACTAAAAGTAAGGTGTGCACCTCGATGGATTTTATCCCTCTCGGCGCATCATAGATCCGGCATTAGATAGATCTAAGTTCATAGGTATCACAACTTTTGACAACTAATTAATTCTAAGTAATGTTCCTCCAATTATTACAAAATATACCTTAAAGAGTAGCTCTAATAATTTACTGCACATGAAGATTACTCTTGAAATAATTTGTTTCTTTGTTTATGTTTGAAATAATTTATTTCCTTCAAGAATATTTTTATGATTTTTTTTTATCTATAGTCTATTTTTAAAAGTCAAATCTTTACATCATTTGTTTCTCCAAATAATTATCATGTTGCCTTGAAGAATATTTTGATTACTTTTGATGTTTATAAATATACATTTTCCTCTTATAATTATTTTGAATACATTGTTGTATGTAATTACTCTATTAGTAATTTTGAATATATTTTAAATACATGTAATTATATATTAGTAATTAGTTGGTGATGAAGAAGTGGGACAATCTTCTCGATGATTAATTTCCACTTTGTAAGAGGATTGATTCTACATATTTTTTTCATTTCAGTTCTAGGTATCGTAACTCTTGACAACCAATTATTTCTTAATAGCGTACCTCTATGTATTACTAAATATATCTTGAATATCTTTTAATAATCTACAGACTTGATATTAACAATATCTAATGCATCTAATTAAAATAATCAAATAGGATTAGAAAAAAACATCTATGTTGAAATCAATGCAACTAATGCAAGAAACCAAATGAGATTAGAGATGAACATCTACACTAAAATTAATGCATCTACTACAAGCAATCAAATAGGATTATAAATCCACATATAAATTGAAATCCATGCATCTAGTGGAAGCAAGCAAGTAGGCTTAGAAATCCACATCTACATTAAAATCCATTCATCTAGTGAAAGTTATGAAACAGGATTAAAAATCCACATATACAATGAAATCAATGTGTCTATTGCAAGAAATCAAATATAATTAGAAACCAACATGTACATTGAAATCAATTCATCTAGTACGAGCAATCAAATAGGATTAGGAATTAGCATCTAAACTAAAATCAATGCATCTAGTGCAAATAATCAAATATAATTAGAAATCAACATCTACTCTAAAATCAATGAATCTAATGCATGCAATCAAATAGGATTATAAATCATCATCTACAGTAAAATTAGTTCATATAGTACAAGGAATATTCTTTCCTCTCTCCCCCATCAATCTATATCTATATCACCCTCCATCTGTCCTTCTTTATCTCTCTATCTCACTCACCCCCCAAATAGAGACACACACACTCTCTCCATATTTATATATCTCTCCCTCTCTCTATATATCTCTCTTCTTCTCTCCCTTCACCTCCCATCTATATCTCTATCTCACTATGCCTCTCATTTGTGTCTCTATATCACCCCCAAAACATACACACTCATTCCCCATATCTATATATCTCTTCCTCCCTCTTGCTCTCCTTATATATTCCCCTTAACACACACACTCTCTCTCTCCATTCTATCTCTCTTCCCTCCTCCTCTCCTCTCTCCATCTCTCTCTATCTCCCTTATCACACCCTCTCTCTCTCTCTCCACCTTTCTCTCTCTATGTATTTCTTCTTACCTCCCTCTCACTTTCCTCGAACTCCATCTCTCTCTCCCCCCCTCTCTCCTCTCTTTCATGTTATCTCTCTCTTCTTTCCTCTTCATCCTTTTCTCTCTCACCTCCCTCTCTCTCCCACCTCTGCTCTCTCTCTCTTCACCCTCCAACTCTGTCACTATTTTCCTCCCTCTCTTCTTTCCTCTCCTCATATTCCCCCTTCCTTTCATCTCTCCTTCTTTGTCTCACTATCTTACACAAAACATACATACTCTCTCTCAATCTGACCCCTGTCACTCCCTCTCTCTCTCTCTCTCGACTTTTCTCTCACTATGAATTTCTTCTTCATTCCCTCTCTCCCCCTCCAACTTCTTCTCTTTGACCCTCCCTCTTTGTCCTTACCTCTCTACCACTCTCTCTCAAGTCCTCTCTCTAGTAATTCCCCTCTCATTTTCTATCCTACCCTCCTCTCTCTCCCCCCACCCCTCTC